>JABUQX010008915.1:0-12500 GCA_015478945.1 Trachelipus rathkii
ATATAATATATATATAATAATATTATAATATAAGTAATATTACTATATATATATTGTAATAGGTATATATATATATATTTATTTATTTATATTATTTATTATATTATGATTTATTATATTATATATTTACTTTTTTATTATTATTATTATTATTATTATTATTATTATTATTATTATTATATATATATTTATTATTAATATATTATTATTATATTATATAAATTATATTATATTAATTATTATTATTATATTATTATTATTATTATATATTATTATTATTATTATTATTTAGTTTGAAAAAATAGGGTTAACAGGAAAGATTCAAGCAACTGAGGTCCAACTTCGTTCAATACCATACCAGCCAATCGAGGAGAGCATCGGCTTTCTAATGACGCGCAACGAGGAGTGTGGAAGAACCACTTACAGGTGGAGTTGGCAATTAGGATAATATTTTGTATGCTCTATAACATTATTGTTATTTAATTGTAAACAATGTAATATAAGTAATTTCTATGTGATAGGACTATAGGGAGCATGTCAAGACCCTATTTGTTGAACTTGTTATTTATAGAAGGCAAACCTTTCTGAAAAAGTTATAACAGGCTTGGAGACATTCTTGAAATATACTTAAGGATAGAAATTAGAAAAAAAATGTGATTTTAAGTGCATCCCTAAACCAGTTAAAAAAATAACGAAAATAAAAAATAAAAATACGTGAAAGATATGAAAATGAAAAAGAAGATTATAAGAGTAAAAGAATAGAGAGGGAAGTCTTGAAGACACGAATGATGATGATTAAGTCAATGGAAAGAGGTAGAAAAATAGTACAAAGAGCATAATATAAAGCTCGTTGAGAGAAAATTAAATTTATATTTAATAGAATATTTGTAAGTGAATACATCGAATGAATAAATAAATCCATCCCTTTCTTATTTTTAGAGAAAGAAAGGAGAGGGAGAAAGAAAGAGAAGCAAGAAGCAGAGAGAGAGAGAGAGGAGAAGAGAAGAAGAAGAGAAAGAAAGAAGAAGAAGAGAAATAGCTATGAGAGAGAGATAGAGACAAAGAAAGAACTAAGATAAAGGAGGTAGAAAAGAAAGAAGAAGTAGAAAGAAGAAGTAACAAGAACAAAAGAAGAATAATAAAAAAAAAAACAACAGAAGGAAGATAGAAGAAAGTAGAGAGAAAATAGAATGAAGAGAGAAGAGATAAGAGAGAGAAGAAAGAGAGAGAAAGAAGAAAGAGGAGAGAAAGATATTAGATTAATTAATAGTTTTAAACAAGAAAAAGAGAAAGATAGAAGAAAGAGAGTGTCTTAGAAGAAGAAGAGAAGAAGATAGAAGAAAGAAAGAAGAAGAAGAGAGAGAGAAAAGAGCAAGAGAAGAGATAGAAAGATAGAGAGGAGAAAGAGAGAAGAGAGAGAAGAGAATAGAAGAAAGAAATAGAGAGAGAAAGGAGAAGAGAGAAGAGAGAAACGAGAAAGAGAATAGAAGAGATGATAGAGAGAAGGAAGAAAGAACATTGAGGAAAGAAGAATAAAGAGGAGAGAGAGCAGACCAAGAGAAGAAGAAACATCATTAAGAGAAAGAAGAGAGAGAGAAGAAAGAGAGAGAAAAGAAGAAAGAAGAGCGTAGAGAAAGAGAAGAAGAATTAGAAAGAGAATGGAGAGAAGAGAGAGAAGAAGAAAGAAAAGACAGAAGAGAGAAGAAGAGAGAGAAGAAGAGTAAGAAAGAAGAGAAGAGAAGAGTAAGAGAGAGAGAGATAAGAGAATAGAAGAGAGAGAGAAGCATGAAGAGAGAAGAAAAAGAGAGAGAGAGAGGAAAATTGCGGAAGACAGAGAGAGAAGAGAGAAGAATAGAAGAAGAGAGAATAAGAAAAGGAGAACAGAAAGAAGAAGAAGAGAGAAGAATTGTAGAGCAGAAAGAGAGAAGAAGAGCAGAGATTAGAAGAAGAGAAAGAGAGGAGAGAAATTGTAAGAAGAGCAGAAGACACTTTAATGGAAAGAAATAGAAGACAATCTATTTTTTCACAATTAAGAATAGGAATTTAAGAGTAATAAAATGAGGAGCAACAAGTTCACTATAGCGAGGACTTATACGCGCTTTTTCCGCCTTCACTATAACGTTCGCGTTCTGTGTGCTTTGTTATTATATATTCCAACTGTTTTTCTATCAAGTTTAAATGATATCTCCTTTTTTATGATATGGCTGAATATTTATCTGCAAATACTATTGACTATTATGGCTGCAGTATTAGTGATATTATGATTACTATTTACAATGTAGTTTATTAGGATTACGTTAAAAGATTAGTATTATAGTACGATGAGGATATTATTTTATTAATTATTGAATTTATAGATGTATTATATATTTATTATATAATTATTTTATTATTATTATTAATAATTAATATGTAAGTTAATATTATTATGTATTTTAGAAGTTATTGATGAGTTATTTAATATGCTGGTAGCGTTAAGGTAATATTTGTTGCTTAGTATATTACTTATATTTATTTCTTAATTTAATGTAAAGTTGATAGTCTATGTAGGGTTTATACTTAGTGGTTATATAATAACTATTGTATACAATAACATTGCATAAGAAGAATGATTAAGAGGAATTACTGGTATGATACAGAAAAGAATAAAGATGAAGAGCAGACGTGTTAGATTTTAATAAGAAGACATTTAACTCTCACCCAGCAACCTTATTCTAGAGTAGTAATTAATAATAGAAATATATATGACACACAAAATAAAAATAAAATAACGAAAAGAGACCAGTGTTCTTAGATTTTTAACAGAAAATAATAAGATAAATTTTAAGACATTGAGAAGATTTATTATTATTATATATATTTATTATTATTATTATTGAGTTATATATTAATTATGTAATTATTTAATCTTATGATAGTATATATTTTTATTGATTTGGCTTTGCAGGTGAGACATTATTATTATTATTTCACTATTATTATTATTAATTTAGTAAATATTAAGATAGTGAAAATTATAAGTCTTACATAAGTTATTAAGATTAATTACTAATTATTATTATATGAGTGATAATTATTATTATTATTGAATTATTATTTTAATATTTATATTGGTATTGTTATTGTTATTGTTATTCGTTAGTGTTATTAGTTAGAAGTTATATTATTATATTATTATAAATTAGAATATTCAATTATTATTAATTAATTATTATTATTAATGTAGAATATTTTTAGTATTATAATGATTATTATTATTATATTATTATAGTATATTATTATTATTATTTGTGATTCGCTGATGTTAGTTAGGAGCCATTGTTTAATTGCTTATAACATAATATATATAAAAATTATACAAGGGTGCAAAAGAATTTAATAAGGAAAAACAAACGAGAGTCAGTACCGAACCTTATACGAAGCAGAATTTTGTGAACATATTATAACAGCCATTCAATTGCTCAATATTAACAAGGATACGATCGAACATAAACAAGAATCATTGCAGTGTGAGAATACTCTCTTAGCTCTCAACTTCAGAGACAACATCTTCTACTGCTTCTCTCTACCTCGGCTCTAGGACATCTTCGAGGCTCTCATTACATTAGCTCACGTACGCAATACGAATCATCTCAGAACAGTCGTAGGACATTCTCTCATGCATCCTTCTACTCATAGCTCTTCATGGAGCTCTCTACTCTCTTCTCTCACATCCGCTCTCTAGAAGAGACATCTCTAGACTCTCTCCTCTCTCAGATCAAATCTCCTCAGGTCTCTCTGCTCTCTCCTCTCTCTCATACTCATCTCTCTCGTACCTGCTACATCTCTCTCTCGTCTCTCTCTCTCTCTCTCATACTCTCTCTCTCTCTCGTCCTCTCTCTCTCTCCCTCTCTCTTCTCTCTCTCTCTCTCTCTCTCTCTTCTCTCTACTCTCTCATACATCTCTCTCTCTCTCTTCTCTCTCTCCTCTTCTCACACCTTTACTCAGTTTCCACTAGGTACCATTCTATTTTCATTGATTTTAGTTGTTGTTTGTACACTTAACATTACCGCTAGTTAATCTTCAGCTCTCTCTTCCCTCTTATCTCTCTCTCTCTCTCTCTCCTCTCTTCTCTCCTCTCTCTCTCTCTCTCTACTCGTCGAATCTCTCTCTCTCTCTTCTCGCTCTCTCGGTCTCTCTCTCTCTCTCTCTCATCTCTATCCCTATACCTCTTTTACTCAGTTTTCCACTAGGCCATTATATATTTCCGTGATTTTTTTGACTGTTTGTCACAACTTAAGCATTACTGCATCATAATTCCTGTTCTCATTTCTTATCTTTCTCTTTCTTTCATTTTCTTTCTTTCTTTCTTTATTTCTTTTATTTACTCTTTCTTTTCTTTCTTCTTTTCTTTCTCTCTTTCTATTTCGTTCTTTTCTTTCGTTTCTTTGTTTTCTTCTTTCTTTTCTTTCTTACTTTGATTTTCTTTCTCTTTTACTTACTTTCTTCTTTCTTTCTTTCTTTCTTTTATTTCTTTTTCTTCTTCTTCTTTTCTTTCTTTATCTTTCTCTTCTTTGTTTATTCTTTCTATCTTTTCTTTCTTTCTTCTTTCTTTCTTTCTTTCTTTCTTTCTTTGTTCTTTCTTTCTTTCTTTTCTTACTTTCTTCTTTCTTTTTCTTAATTTCTCTCTCTCTCTCTCTCTCTCTCTCTCTCTCTCTCTCTCTCTCTCTCTCTCGTCTCTCTTCATCACTCTCTCTCTCTCTCTCTCTCTCTTCTCTCTCTCTCTCCTCCCTGTACTGTACTTTCTTTATCTCTATATCTTCTCTCTCTCTCCTGAAATTCTTTTCCAACCCCTCTACCGCCCAATCAACTTCTCATTTTACGACACTTGAGGCTGAGATTTTTCGCCACTCTTATGAGTAAGAAAATAGCGAAAAGATAGATTTTTTATATCTAGTTTTGTTAATTTTAATGATTTATTTTAAAATGAAGGATATTTCTATAAGCTTCTTTTTCAAACGGTCCTTTTATAAGCACCTTCAGGCTGCCTCGGATTAGGCTCAATCTCACCAAAGTATTTTTTCAAATTATATATTGGATTATTAATTAATTAATTATCATTCTTTATTTATATATATTATTTAATATTATTATTATTATTATTATTATTATTCATTATTATTATTATTATTATTATTATTTTATTATTATTATTAATTAGGGATAGTATGTAGTAGTAGTCAGTAGTACACAGATTGCCTTTTTTGGACCATTAGGTGAGCTTTTAATTGACAAAAAAAAATTGTTATTATTATTCACACACTTATAAAAGCAAAAGAGTAGAAGCTGACCACAAGGTAAATAACCGAATAAAATAAATATACAGATATAAATAATAAACTAAATAAAAGTAATACATTATAAAAAGAAACAAATATAACTATATTACATTTATTAAGCCCAAGGCCAAATACACAATAATAAATATTAAATAAATTTTGTACCTAAAACCATGTATTAAGGAAAGAAATCTTTTTATTAATTATTCATGTTCTATAACTCTTAAATATTTTATTGGGCTTTAAAAAGAATTCAAAATTTTATTTCATTTCAATCTCTCTCCTGGATTAAAATATGAAGAAAAATAATGCCTTGATAAATTATTAATAAAACGCTCACTAATCTCATTTACTCCTCTCATTATATATATATAATTATATATATATTATATATATATGTATATATATATTTTATATTATTATATATATATATATTATATATTATATAATATATATATAATTATATATTAATAATATATTATAATATAATAACTATATATATATATTGTGACCTTTTCTGTTACGACTCCGTCAGTTCTTAATTTTTTTTTTTGTCTTTTTTTTTAATTTATTTCTAGTATATGATCCTAACAATCAATTAAGTGGTAACGGACATGATTCAAAAAAATATATAGGACCTTTTCGTTTTGCGACTCCGTCAGTTTAAAAATTTAGTAATAATAAAATATTTATAATTATTATGTTATAATATTATATATTATATTTATTAATGATTTAAATATATATATATATACTATTTTATTATATATATTATAATGTATTAGATTATAATTTAATATTATATATTATTTATAATATATATATTAACACTACGTATATATATTAATATATGCTAATTATTAGCTAACTAACAGATGAATTTATTTTTAGATGTCTGGTAACGGACCAAGCGTTCAGAAATGTTTTCGAAAATATTTTTTAAATAATTTTATAAAGAAATGTAACTTTCGTTTTTAGTAAGTAGCATTTTGTTTTATCTTTTTTATTTGGGGTGTGTTTTAACTAAAGGAATACCCATGGGTCAAACCGCAAAGATACCACAATGCCTCCCTGTCGCGCGGCTCTCTTCGGCCTTCCGGGGAGAAACGATTTAGTCACCAGCATAGAGCACTATTTCCCCCCTCTCACGGGGAGGGTCTCGGAACCCCCGCTCTTTTGGGTATTGCGTGTCGGGGGGTCCTCGCCCCTCCCTACGAAGTATGGAAAACGTCCCCCCTCTGTCCCCCGTTTTCTCGAAGCCCCCTAATTTATATATATATATATTATGTATATGATATATATATATATATATATAATATTATATATATAATATACTAATAATATATATACTATTATATATATGTATACATAATATATATTTATTATTGAATTATTCTACTATATATATACTATTATATTATTTTAAATATTTTGTAAATAAGCTTTTATACCGTTCTTTCTGAAGAAACCTCTAGTTATATTGTGACATAAAGATAGTGTGTGGTCGTACTTTTCAGATATTCATTTTTAAAAAAATATTTAACATAAAACTTGTGTGTGTTCATTGAAAAGATTATTCTCTCAAATATATTTTTCAGAACTCTATATGATAACCAAATGTCTCCAATCTTTCAATCCATCTCTGAAATTCTAAGAATTTATCTAAGTATCAATGATAGTAGCAATTATAAATTTTATACTTTTAAAAAATAACAAAAAATAAGAATTATAACAGAATAGGACCAAGGGTGGTAATGATGATAATACGTGATAATATATATAATTTAGTGAAATAATGCATAATGGTATTGTTTTTACCTTTTACTATTATTATTAACTTAATATTATTATTATTATTTTAATACATATTAATACATTACTTTAATATATTATATAACCATAATTCCTCAGCTAATATATGGGTATTATCGTATTATTCAGTAATACCACTATATTTGATACTAAATATATTATATATATAATTATATATATATTAATATATATATATATATTATATATTATTATATATATATTATATTATATATTTAATAATATATATATATATATATATATATATATATAATATAATATATAATATTATTATAATATTTATATTTATATTATATTATATAATAATTATAATATAGAGAAATAATATATAAGGTATATAATATATTATATATATATATATAGAGAGAGAGAGAGAGAGAGAGGAGAGAGAGGTAGACGGAGAGAGAGAGAGAGAGAGAGAGAGAAGAATTCATATTGGCATCTTTCGACTTTAATAAGTTGACTCGAAAACAAATTTAAACTTGTTTTGCTTTTCAAAGCAATTGTATTTCACTCTTCATAAACCTAGTTAAGCGTAAGGCGTCTATTTCGAGTTCGTTTTGCTTTTCGATGAAAGTCGCACTTGCCGGTAGAATATTACGAAATAAGTGATTACCTTAAATAAAAACCGGACGATCTTAATAATAATTAATACTTACAATACATATAGATTTGTTCCCTTCATACCAGGTTAGACCTCGCATTTCATTTCTTTCAAAAGGTAATTAGTTTACCATGGATTGCCTTCTCTGGTATATTCTAGAATGCTCTTTTTTTCTTGCTTCGACTTCCCCTATGCTACTCAATGTTAACATGGCGAAAATTAATTTTTTAATCTCTCATTCCTTCACTGTGAATTTCTGGTGTAGTTCTTTTAGAACTTTTTATTTGTGCCAACTCTCTCTTTCTTCTGTTTCTCCATCATTATGCTATTTACTTTTGGATTCCTATCACCTATCTTTGAACATCTTCACGGCTCCTGTCGGATTTTTAAGTATAAGTGTTACATCAATTTATTTTCTAAGTATATTTTTGTCTATCTTTTTGCCAAAGGATTTCCTCTTTGTTTCTCTCCATATTAACTCTTCCAATATAACACACATAATTTCAGAATTTTAAACGTTTACAAACAGGGAGACGCTTCAGTGTATTATAAAATTCTAAGCGTCTCTCTCCTTATGGTTTTCGCATCGATCGGATGCAGAAGACTTTTTGAAGCGACTAAAGTTCATTCTTAAGCTTTATTTGTTCCATCGATGTTTACCATCTGAATACCTCATATTGTATTGTTCGGGGACTAACCAAATGGTCGACACATCAAAAAAATTTCCCGAGCCTCCATAGGGTTAGGGTTAGGTTAGGGTTGTTAGGTTAGGTTAGGTTAGAATGGTTAGGTTAGTTAGGTTAGGTTAGGTTTGTTTAGGTATGATTCGTTAGAGAAACTCTGAATAAACCAGATTTTTTTCTTTTTTTTTTTACAGATGTCGACTCATCTTTCTGTCGGACCATTGTTTACCATTGTTCGTGTTTCTACTTTCGTTTTCATCGCAGATTCTCTTCTCCATCCTTCAAGTATAATTATTGGTATGTTGGCAACCTTCTGCATCTGCAAAACTTGCATCTGTTCATGAAAGTTTCCCAACAGAAATCTGGCTTCATGCTTTTGTAATTACTAGTTCTATAGTTCACCAAATTTCCACCTCCTCCGCATCAAAATATGCTAATCTACATAATGGCCCTTTTAATCTGGGCTGCGGAGTCGGAGTCGGAGCCGTGAAGTCGGCGTCGTGGAGTCGTGCAATTTTCCAGGAGTCGGAGTCGAGTCGGAGTCGAAAATTCTGTGCAAGTGGAGTCGGAGTTCGGAGTCGGAGTCGAAAATTCCTGTGTAAGTGGAGTCGGAGTCGGAGTCGGAGTCGAAAATTCCTATGTAAGTGGAGTCGGAGTCGAAAATTTATAGAACTATTATTATTATTATTATTATTATTATTATTATTATTATTATTATTATTATTATTATTATTATTATTATTATTATTATTATTATTATTATTATTATTATTGGTTTTATTATTATTATTATTATTATTATTATTATTATTATTATTATTATTATTATTATTATTATTATTATTATTAATTAATTAAAAATGTCGTTATAATTTTAGGAAAGGGAAGTTTCATATTGTTTCTTGCAAATTTTGCAATTTATATATATATATATATATATATATATATATATATATATATATATATATAATTATATATATATATATATATATATATATATATATATATATATATATATATATATATATATATCATCTTCCTTTATTTTCCCAAGACTGGGGTAAGGTGCGTGACATGCATCGGAAAAGAAAAGTAGTAGAATAATATGACACAAGTTGAAAAGAAAGTCCAGCCTTACCGCCCTCAATACCTATATTAGTGAGAACTCCCCCTGTCTCAGTCAGAAAATCAACCTTAGAGCTTCTCATAGACCGACGGACCCCCTCACTATGGCATATAATGTCAGTGTAGGCGTGTTCAGCCCTTGCACTAGGTGGGCCAAGAAACCAAACCCCCTCACAAACCCCGCCTTTCTCTCCTATCATGCACCTTTCCTTGCCTCAGCCAAACTCGCATTTACTGACTCAAGCCTTACTGACTCAATCCACTTTTTCTTCTGTCTCCCAGCCGGTCGAATCCCAACACACTCACCACTATACATCCGCTTAACCAACCGACTATCATTCATCCTTTCCACATGACCAAACCATCTCAACGTACTTTCATTTATTCTCTCATTTATCCCTTTCTTCACACCACATAATTCTCTAATACGTTCACTCCACATTTTATCAATTCTTCTCACACCTAACACGCCCCGAAGAATGTCCATCTGAACACATTGAACTTTAGATCTATACCTCTTATTCCACACCATAGTCTCACTACTATACATTAACACAGGTAACAACATACCCTCATGTAAGACCCTAGCGCACTCAAGACTTAGTCCTTTCACATCCACCAACGATTTAATTGCACTAGCCACCTTCCTGCCCTTCACAACTTTCCTACTACACTCTGCATCATCCGTTCCCTTTTCATCCAACATATATCCTAAATATCTAAACTCAGACACTTGTTCCAGCTGCTCACCATCTAACATAACTTCACACCGAGGACTGTCCTCACTCACAACCATAACCTTACTCTTATCAACGTTTACTTTCAAACCCCTCCTTTTACACACTCTGCCAAATCTCTCTACCAATCCTCTCAAACTCTCTTCAGATTCACCACACAAAACCAAATCATCCGCATATAATAGGTAGGAGCACCCTCCACTCACCTCCATTCTCCATCATTCTAACACCATTTCATGCCACCCCCATCTCTAATTCTTTCAAAACCCCATCCATATACAAATTGAATAACCAAGGAGACATAACAGATCCCTGCCTCACTCCGCTATTAATATTAAACCAATATATATATATATATATATATATATATATATATATATATATATATATATATATATATATATATATATATATATATATATATATATATATATATATATATATATATATATATATATACAGTGGCGTGTTAAGAAATTTTTTTTTTGGGGCCAAACAAAAATATTTTATTTTTTATATACTGTATATAAGTATATATATATATATACAGGGTGGCCAAGATAAAAGAGGCCCCAAGATATTTATATATATAAGGTTAAGGTTGTTATATATATATATATATATATATATAGCATATTTATATATACCATATATATATGTTGCTCTTATAAGATAGCAGCAGCATATATATATAAAAAATATATATATATATATATATATATATATATATATATATATATATATATATATATATATATATATATATATATATATATATATATATATATATATATATATAAAATAAAGGAAAAAATATTAAATTCCTAAGAAAAAAATGGGAAGAATTTATATGAATTACTAAAATCATCTTACCTAAATTGTTAAATTTAATTGCCTGACATGAGAGTGAGCGAAGTCTGAGATAACATCTTCAATTTTTATTTCAATATTTCGATGTATGTAGAGGAGGGCAAGTCCAGTAAGTCTTTCATTTCCAATAGTATTTCTCAAGTAGGTTTTCAGAAGTCTTAATGTTGAAAAGCTTCTTTCTACTGAAGCATTAAACACGGTTAAAATTGCCAGTATTTGCAACAAGATGTAAATATTTGGAAATTGTGACTGCGAACAAGAAACTAGTCCATCTATTGCGGTTTTTGGGCGATCTGTGCTGTGATGTCATTTCAACTTCCATAAATCCCATTCTGCTTTTACTAAATCTTCATTTGGGCTTTCGAGATCTTTCTTGTAAAATATTACACAATCTTTTATCTTCTCATATGGCACATTACACCCGTTCGGTATGACAAATTGCAAGGAAAATTTAAAAACCTCTCCTAATGCTGATATTAAATCATCCAAAAATGGTATAAAAATGGGTGTGCGATAATAAGTCTGTAGGTCGGAAGTAGGAATGTTGGGTCTGTATTTTTGGAATTTGTTAATTCTTGGTACAGCAATTTCAATACTCAGTTCAGATTCAGATGCGCTTACACATTCTTCAAAAATCAGCTGAAATTCTAATGTTGCATTTTCTTTGATGGTTTCAAGTTTAGTTTTAACTAATGGACTTACGAGATTTGTTCCTGACAGCGACGAATTATATAAAATTAATTTAACTTCTGCACTTTATATTATTAACGGATATGATACCTAAAATTTTTTAGTGTCTAGAAAATTTCGGGGGGGGCCATGGCCCCCCTGGCCCCCCCTAAATACGCCACTGTATATGTTAAGTAGCAATAAAGATTATTGATGTTATGCATATATTATATATAAAGATATATATATATATATATATATATATATATATATATATATATCGACAAAGTAATTAAGTATATGATTTTAACTTTTTAACTACACTTGAGATTGAAAGTATTAAACTGTTAATTTTAAAATTGCTGTTTTAAAATAAAAATAAAAATTATTTGCATTATAATTACGTTATACATTTGTTTCCGAAACTGAAATATATTTGTTTGCAATGTGTTGCGCCAGCATCTTTATATCTTTATGGTACTTTACCGTATAGCATTTGAGATTAGATTCATGTAAGAAGGAGTATATATCCTGACGATCAAAAGTAAACCAAACAGTAATTGATGGACGAATTTTTTAATGTAACTTGTGCACTAAGCTTGAGTCAGAGTCGAAATTTTGAATTTGACTGCTGGAGTCGGAGTCAGAGTTGGAGTCGGAGTCG
>JABUQX010008915.1:20000-22500 GCA_015478945.1 Trachelipus rathkii
AGTAGGACTTAAGTAATCACCAGTATTACTGTTTCATCAGTATGACTGATCCACCAGTATGACAATTAGGTAATCACCAGTAGTATTGATTCACCAGTATTACTGATTCACCAGTATGACTGATTCGCCAGTATGACTGATTCACCAGTATGACTTAAGTAATCACAATTATCACTGATTCACCAATATGACTGATTCACCAGTGTGACTGATTGACCAGTATGACTTAAGTAATCACCAGTATTGCTGATTCACCAGTATGACATAAGTAATCATCAGTATTACTGATTCACCAGTATGACTTAAGTAATCACCAGTATGTTTTTTTTTACTGTTTGTTTGTTTTTGTCTGTTGTTTTTGTTTTGCTGTGGCTGGGTGTGCGTGTAGGATGGCAAATTTTCACAGGCTCGGACTTTCTATCGACTTTATCAACATCCGCGGCTTAAACTCAAACTTTGCCTCTATGGAATATCACCTATCTAACTCTAACCCTAACCTTTTGCTCTTGTCTTTATCCTCTAACTCGTTTAACGTATCCAACTACAACTTATTTCATAATTTCCGTCTGAAGGGTGGAGTATATGCTCATGTAAATATTAAACACTTATAACACGTTTCGAAACTGAGTCTCCTAACTGATGTCGTTAGTTTTAAATCTTTCTTCCTTCTACTACAATAATTTTGTGCTTCTGCTACTGTTCTAACAGAACAGATTTTCACGTCTTTTTGAATATCTACTCACGAGACTGTTATATCTCCTCATCCAAATACTGAGGTCCCTCTATTTAGGATTTCAATGCACACAACACTGAATGGTTGGGGTCCTCTCATACTGATTTAGGTGGGGAGGAGGCCGAACCATTCAGCATTCTTCTCAACGATCTGGATCAACTAATTAAAGAACCACACATTCCTGGATCGTCCCAACCACTTGAACACACTTGACCTATGTTTCTCCACTAGTCCTTCTCTCTAATACACCACCTTCGCTCCTTTCGGTAAATCTGACCACAACCCATCTATCAATTTTAATACTTTCTTCCAACAGCTCCATCCCGCCCTACGCGTTTTTTCTGGCACTTTGATCGGGCTGATTAGGGGCTTGTGTTGCTTCTACGCTAACTATAATTGGAATGACTGCTTTGTCTCTGTGACGCTTCGACTTCTGCCAATAATGTGGGAGCTGTAATCGCTGATGGATGAGCAGGTTCATTCCTTCTTCGACTAAATCTTTCTCTCTTCATAATCTATGGTTCGATCGTGCTTGTTCTCTGGGCCATTCAGGCTAGAGACAGTGTATCGGGGTGGTGGAAAATTTCTCGTTCTTCTATCACTCTTGCTAATTTTCATTCAGCTAGAAATTGCAGGATGTTCTTTCGTCGAGCAGCGTAGCTTTCTATCAAACTGAAAGTGTATAACTTCCTGATCTCCTACTGATAAATCTTTTTGGCCTCTTGCAAAACATCTCTATCAACTTCTGTAAATCTGTCTTTCCTCCTCTTATTCGATCTGATGGTTCTGCTACTCTTCAACTGAAAAGGCCAATCTCTTTGGCCTACTATTTTCTCTGCACCTATGTCCTTGACTTATCTAAGATTCATCCTCCACCTTCTTCTCAGGTGTCCTATGCCTTACCTGTGATTACTTGATCGGGTGCATGGGTTCCTGGAAATCTATGAACGTTAGGAAAGCGGGTGGCCTGGATGGCATTCTCCCCGAGTTTTTGAGGGAGTGTTGTGCTTACCCTGCCCCTCGTTCAACTATTTTTTCTCTAATACTAATACTTTTCCTCAATGTTGGAAGCACGCACATGTCCAACCGATCTGAAAAAGGAAGCCGCTCTGACTCTTCTAACTATCGCCCTATAGCTCTCACTTGTATCCTATCTAAGATCTTTGAAACCCTTTCTCAACTCTCATTTCAGATCATCTGGGAATGATTTTACTCTTCCTGATCACCAGCTCTGGCTTCGGCGCTCGAGGTCTACTGGCGATATTTTCCTATCTAACTGATCTATGGTTTTCTGCCCTTAGGAACTACTGGCAGATTTGCGTAGTGGCGCTTGACATATCCAAGGGTATTTGGACTGGTATGGCACTACGCTGCCTCCAAGCTCCCTTCCTTGGGCTTCTCCTTCTTGCTTACTTTTGCTTACTTATGTCTAGTATTCTTTCAAATCGCTCAATATTAGCTGTTGCTGATGGGGCGACTTCTCTTCCTTTTCTATCAATAGCGGTGTTCCTCAAGATTTTGTCCTCTTACTTTATTCCTACTTTCCATTAATGATCTTCATCTTGCACACATCTAACTCTATCCACTAGTATGCCGATGACTCGACCCTTCATTCTTCAACTCATTTCAATTCTGCTCCTCTTACTTCTAGAATTGCCTCTCGTCTCAACTCCGATTCTATTCTTGCCGATCTGGGATAGAATTTCCGGGTGGGGTCATCTCAACCTTGTCAATTCTTTAAAACCCAACTTCTGCAAATCTCCTCTA
>JABUQX010008915.1:27500-50898 GCA_015478945.1 Trachelipus rathkii
AGATTATGCGTGCGGTAATGATGTGCTTATATTTGGAACTTTTCATGCCTTTTAGGCGTGGAATTGAAATGATAGGAAGTATATGGAGGTGCTTCCTATTCCATTGAGGTGAATAAAGATAGGGCTACAAAAAAGAAGGGGAAAAAGAAGATAGCGTGAGACGAGGGGAATATTTATTTAACTGATAAAAAAAGTTAAGAAGGAAAAATCTAGTCTTGAAAAAATTGAAAATTTCTGAGATAGAAAGCATATGTGAAAAAAAAAGTGAAAAATTTGAAAAAAAAAAATAAATTGAAAAATTTAGGTATTGAATAAAAGTGGAAAAATTTGAATAACCATAAAAGATTCTCAAAGGTAACGTGACAAGAAAAGTGAGAAGCAAAGGTATAGTTCATGTGTGGGCCCCAAAAAAAAGAGTGAAGGATTGGTTTTTGTTTAAACACGAACTGTGAGAGAGGGTATTTTTTCTATTTTCGATGGGTGTATTTTTTTGTTTCTTGAGATGAGTAATTGTGATTTTGAACTATATATGGGGAAAGTGAAAAATTACAAGGACTAATTAAAGAGAAATCTTAGGTTAAAGATTTGAATATGTGCTCATAGCAGAGGTTTAAGAGTTTTGTTGAAAATGGGGGGAGGGAAAATAATGGAAGGTTTACAGGCTTTTGGAGGGGCAGAGAGAAAGTGGCCGTAGAATATTTATGTTTAGTGATATTAAGTGAATAGGAGGTTTCTAGAATGCGTATTGAGAACAGTTGAAAAAGAGCGAGAAACTTTCACTTAAAGGTAGTATAAAGTCAAAATGGTGTGGTTGAGTGAAGAAAGGATGTGTGGTCTGTTCGATTTTATATTCACGATTCCTTTGGGCAATACTCAAAGCATGTTTGTTCACTTTTGGTAAAATATTTTTGCCAAATGAAAATAGTAATAGAAACAAGGTTCCTCTGTAAAATAAAACATGTGAAAGGTGAGGTGTATAAGGTGATTTTGATGATTTGGGATCAGAGGGTAAGCAGGAAGAGTTTATGGGAAAGGGTGAAAGAGAGAGGATTAGTTAAAGAAGTTCTTGAGGGTAGAGAATACATATTAGATTAAGTAGGGGTAACGATTGCGTAGTGCATGATATGGGTGTAAATAAGGGATGAGAAGAAGACGATCGAGAAACTATTTGAGATGAAAAATATTTGACTAGGACGCGACCGGAGAGTGTTATCTATTAGCTGAAGCTTATTGTGATATATAGGAATTTGAGAGCGGTAGGGGGCAAAGGCTAAGAAAGGAGCATTTATGGGTTCTATTATAATCAGAGAGAAAGGGAGAGGAGAGTATTGAGATAACATTGAATGAGAAGAGGGGTAGATGTCACCGGGGAAGAACCACAGTAGAGGAGGGTTGTTAGGAAGTAAAGGAGAAAGAGGGGCTGAGGAAGGAGAGTATTTGTTTTTTTTAGGGGTGGGAGTGCGTAAAAGAAATGTATAGAAAGAGTAGTTGGTCTTTCATGAGATTGGGAAGAAGAGAGTGATATGGGGGTGGAAGGATATTATCCAGTGTATAGTTTTTTATTGGGAGGGTGGTCTGGGGAGGGGATCCATCTTTGGAGTAATCAGACCTTGTTCATGAATCAAACTCCTTTGACTTTATCAGGGGAGCAGATAGTAATGGTGGGGTCATTTCGGAGAAATTTCAGGGCTAATAAGTTAGCTTTTGTGAAAAGAAGGGAGGGAAAGTTAGGGGATTTAAAATTATGGCAGTATTTGTGGGCTAAGGATTTTAGGTTGGCAGTGAAGTCGGGACGATTACCTCTGATGTCATAATTAGATAAGGATAGGTGAAGTTTTTCAAAAAGGAGGAAGAAATTGTAAAAGTTAAGTTTAAAGGTCGGGAGCTTAAAATCTAAACCTAGGGAGAGAGTACGTTTTTCAATAGGGGAAAGGACTCTATTGCTATAGTTAAAGATAATGTTTTTGGGGTTACGATAAAGTTGGAAATCAAACCTTAATTTGTTTCAACTTTGGAGTTATGGAGTTTAGGATGTTGAATGAGTGAAGCGAGAGAGAGTAGAGAGAGAGAGGAGAGATATGAGGAGGAAGAGAGATGTAATGAGAGAATGTATAAGCACGAGTGAGCAACGAATATGAAAGTAGAAGAGCCAAGTAGAATATCGTGGAAATTAGGAGTCTTTCTGTTCAGGGCAGTTGAGATATTTGTTCTTAGGTAAGTGAATGACAATAACCTTACAGCTTCAAAGTTGAAAACTCGGCGAGGGAGACGATATTGTTTAAAAATTCTCGATTTATTATAGTAGTTTCGCAGTTCACTGGATAATAGAAAAAAATCTGGACCTGGACTAGATATTGACGTGAGGTGATAGAGATAGTATGACCCTTAATATACTGGATCTGATGTGGGGTTAAATGGTCCATATTAATTATACGAGTCAAGAGCACTACAACGTACAGGCAAAACACGGCAGGATATTACCCTATAGTATTTAGCACTTGCAATATTAGCGCTTGTTAAAGTATATCTTCATTTATTTGCGGAGATTCCAAAGTAAAGTAATATCTAGTATCGCTTATTCAGATTATATATTAATATTAGATATTGAGTTTGTTTTTGGGGGTGAGAAAACTCTTTATTTTTAATTATAATAATAGGTAAATAATAATATAAAAACAGAATAAGAGCCATAAGATTTATAAATTATCCTCAACATTTCGAGTCGCTCGTGACTCATGACTTTACATCCTCAGAGGCTGGAGTTAGAGAAACACATAATACATATAATTATATATACATAATATAAATAAATAAATGTTAAAACAAATTTAGATTTAATTGATAATACTAGTAAAATTAAAAATTAATAAATATTTAAGTAACATATAATAAAGGGATAATATATGTTACAATACCTAATATAAATAACAGGAGGACAACCAGATGTGTTCTATCCACTTTACTGGTGTGAATTTTGGTACGATATATAGAATGGAAGACTAACAGAATAGAGCAATTAAGAAAGAGATCTAACCATTACATATATGAGGTTACACATTATTATTTTATCCTACATTAGTATATTGTATATATCTCCCAATTATATAATGCACATATTACTCTACATATCCTAAATATTATTTTCTTATAATCTAATTATAACACTGGGAATTCCCAAAATACATCAACACAAAAAACAACTATTTAATTTTGATTGTCGTTGAGGGCAAACACTAATATTTATAATTACATTAGATTCAAAATATTTTTAACTCCGGATACTATTAAGTAATGTGACTAAAAATCTTATATTTGTATGTTTATTTTGTCTGATTTATAAAATTGAAATCCAATTTATTTTAAACTTCGAGATATTGCGATTGGGAGGGTAGATGAATTATAATATCTATAAATTTTAATTCTTAGTTCTAATTTATTATTCCTCACTAACCAAATTTCATCATATTAAATTATTGTAGTCTAATTAGTGTTATACCTTTTATTATTATAATAATTAATATTAATAATATATATATTAGTTAGGTATACACATTATTCCCTTTATATATGTACTTGCATATTTATTAATTTTAATTTCATAACGTACATTATATTAATTTTCTACAAATCGAGTTTATATATACTATATTTTTTGTATATATGTAAATATAGTGTATTACTTTATATAATCAGCCTCATAACGGCTGAGACCTCTTTGTTAAATTCACGCTCACGAGACGATCGATTACCTCTTTAATGCAGAGAGGACAATTTATAGCAATTCGTCGGACATGAAGTTATTTTGTATAAAAATTTTTTAGAGTGTGAAAGCCTTAAAAATGAATATAATATCTATTTAATATATATATAGCTCTTTTTACTGTATTTTTATTTAGTATTATATATCACAAAATTATATATAATATATATATATATATATATAATATATATTAATAATATATTATATATATTATATATTAAATATAATAATATATTAATTATAATTAAATAATATATATAATATTTATACATCTATATAATATATATATACTTATATATATCAAACTGTTCATTTACCTATATATATATATATTATATTTAATTATAATTAATTATTATATATATAATATAAATATATAAATAATTATTATATAATATAATTAATATATATATTAATATATATTATAATATATATATATATATAATTAATATATAATTATATATAGAAGTAAACCTACAATATCCATTAATCTTACAATACTACAATTAATAAGCTACATGAGGGTAAAAGGTAATAATTAAACATTGTTAGGAATAATCTACTGGTCAATAATTCATGTTTTACTGATAATGACAAATAAATGCATAAAAAAAACAACTAAAAATATATCAAATTAACTCGAAAAATACTACAATAGCATTAACATTGGGAAATTATAGATATAATAACATATTTTGGAATTTGAATAATGCAAAATTTCTTTTTATTAAAATGTATAAAAAAAAAATTAAATATTCAAAAAAAAAATTTAAGGACTATTTTTTTATTGGTAGGGGGAGGAGCATGGAACATATAGTAATTTAAATATAATAATATATATATGAAATAATTATTAATGTTAATAATAAATATTACATAATATTATATATATACAATCGAGCATAATGTAGGTTTAGTTGGCTAACAAGCGACGGGAACAACTAAGGTTGAAGGAGGATAGATAACGTTTTCCCTATAATATACTCATACGCTGATCTAACGGACTGGGGTAGCCCGGGCGGAGCGACCCTTCTTCCCCGCGACACCCCCAATTCCAAACTCAAAACGAGGCGAGGGGGTGGGTCCGAGAGAGGACGGACTGGCTCCCAACGGAGGGGGGGAATTAGTCCTACCGCCGTAGTACCCTACTAACCCGAAGGCCAAAAGAAGGTTCACCGAACAGGCCCCAGAACTTGCTAGCCTATCCCTGCCATCAGTGGCCGGATGAGCCCTTGGGGTATTCTTTAGTTAAAAAATAAAAAGCAAAAATTTTAATAGAAAGTTTAGGACGTATTTATTGTGAACTTCAACGAGCACACAGCAAAACTAAAAGGTCCCTCTATATGATAGGCAACTTAATACTATAATCACATGGAACTTTATACTGGAAAACTTTTTTTAGTGGGGGAATAGGGATTTGGAAAGAGGGATATAAATATATTTAAATACAATAATTTTTCATTTATCTTCTCAATAATATATATATATAAATGTATGGTTTAAGTTATATGAAGTTGGAACTTATTATTATCAATAAACTTGAACGCGTTTTAACAGTAACTGTTAGGTCATTCAGCGAGATAAATGTATAGTGTCATAATCCTGTACGCATAGCTTATATGTAGTAATGCGGGTCTGGGTGGTTTTTTTTTTCTTGTGTTATAATTTTTTTTTACATTGTTACGACGGCAACAAAAATACACACATCTAAAGAGAAAAGACGTCACGAAATCAGTAAGTCCAAAAAAGTGGAGTCTTCGCCCAGCAATCCCTAATTTCCCTTCCTTCCTATTTACCCTCTAGAGGTGTAGGCCTTTAACTTACTTTAATTGAATCCAACGAAAGACTCATTGTTCCAGCCATATTAAAATATATAAAATTGGTAACTCCACTGAAGGGATTTATCGACAAATGCTTTGTAAGGCGCTCTCGACTGCAATTGTGTTTTGTAATATTGATACACTATGGGTGTTCACTCAACTAATTTGTAACCATAGCTCCCACATCTTAATATCTCCCTATATCGAACATAATAGCGGCCATTATTATCATACTTTCTCAATAAAATTTGTCCTATCAATTAATAAGACGAACCTTTTTTCTTGTGTCATACCCTTCCTAAAATTATTTGTGCATTAATCATTTTTCTTTTCAGTACTACATTTACCTCACGAAATCAAACAATATTTGAAACGATTTATTAGCTTTTCTAGTCCTCCTTCTAAGCAACGCCTAAAGGTAAGATTCTCATCCAACACATTATCTTATTTTTAATTTAGTAGGACTTAAAAGCTGATTTTTTGTTCGAATGCATTCATTTGTCAGAATTTTTCATAAAAATAAAATGTCGTGATGAAATACATAAGGGCCACTGGGAGATTTTTTTAAAGTAATTGTAATATTTCGTTTACAGATACATAAGTTTTTAGATTCGTTAAATATTTATTATTTAGGAATCTTTTCAAATTGCTCATTGAAATAATAGATAAATAAAAAAAAAAAAAAACCCTACATCTATGCATTGCATAGACCCTGGTTTATTTTTTTGGGAGTGGTGAGTATTTTTATATAAGCTAACGTATAATTCAGGATATATATATTAATAAATATATAATATATATATAATATAATATATTTATATAATATAATAATTAATATATATTAATATATTAATATATATATAATATTATACTATATATATATATATATATATATTAATATATAATTATATTAATATATATTTATATATATATTATAATATATTAATATATGTTATAGTAAATTTATATAGTTATTATAAAATATATATAATCTTATAATATATAACTTATTATTATAATTATGATTTGATTTGTATTCAGTATATATAGAGGTACTATTATATTTCTAGATTTTTATTTTCACGTCTCTCTCACCAATTTTTATTACCTCACATAAATATCGTAACCTATGAATATTCTCTCGTCCAACTTAAAGATATATTTAGACTCAATAAAATGTAACTATGTAACTGGTACTAAATTTAAGTAATAGATCCTCTATATAAGCCAGTCCACATACTCAACACTTTAGATGCGTTGAGTAGGAATTTAGCGATCGACATAATGTAGCTATCACGTTGGGACTAGTGCTGGCTTTGTTGATTTGAGTGTGTTGCTATAGATGTGTCACACATCGAAAGGAGGCAGGTGTAGAGATAGGTGCTAAAGGAATCGCGTTTTATAGACACCTTGGACAAATGAGAGTGCGATAGTGTAGAGGATCAAAAATATCATTTAACGCATTTCGAGATTTAGAAGATGAAATTAGAGAAGAATGAGATTGGGATAGAATTGTATTTCCAGGTTTGTTTTAAAAAAAAGAGAGAGAATTCTTGGTCTATAACATAAGGGCATTTATTGATTTAGAGGATATTTTAATTTCTCTACGAGAGAACAGCTTCTAAATTGAGACAGTTGTAATCTAATCTTTAGAACCTTAAGTATAAAGTGGTTGAAGATGTAAAAAGCTTCTAGAAAACATTAATAGGTAATCGATATAAAGTTAAAGATAAGAGCGATGATAGATGAAAACATAATAAATAGGATAAAAAGGCGTAAATATGGAAGTATACATTATAAACTTATATATACTTACTTAACTTAAAACTAACTGGTGAAATTTAAGGCTTACATAATATATAGATCTTGGTATTTCGTGTATACATAATTTATAATTCGGTCTGAGCGAACTGTGAGAGCCATTAATTAGAGCGTTGAATAGCTTTAAATCTGTAACTTTATACCCCTTAACTTAACCTTAACTTTATATTCTGTGATACTTAACTTAAGTAACCCTAATAATTCTGGTAAGATTAACAGGGATAAAACCCTGTGTGATACTTATTGTAAAAGATTATAGAGATAAGGTGTTGAGGAAGTAGAGTCCGGTTGCAAGCTTGAGGAAGCGCGCTGCCCTGCTGTTGAGCGGAGCATGATTGACGACTAAAACCTTAGGAATGCAGGCGTTGAGGAGCGGGCCTTGCCTGCAGCGGGGCCCTGTACACTATAAAAATTTTATTTTTTATGGATGGATATGTTTGTGTGCTGTTTTTGGTGTGGCTGTGGAGATTGAGCCTTTTGTATTATTGCCACGTAGTCGTATCAGTGGTGAGGGTATTAGGAAGTTCTCCGGCGATGTAGGCTAAATCCGAGTTGGTTCCCGTTATATAAGGGAGGAAGAGCAGGGGTTAACTGTGACATTCGAAAGACTCGCTCTATAAAGGATAGGTAAAGACGTACATGCAGTAATGGTGTGTTTAAGATAGGTCTTTTGTCCTGCAAATTCACGATAATTATCACCTATGATAAGACTAATGAAAGATGGAATGTCCCCTACTATATTTTGAAGCTATGCCCTTGAATAACGCGAAATTATTATTAATTTTATATATATATATGAGGTATTGAAAGGACAATATTTTACCTCGGTTGTAATAAAAGTTATGCACCTGAGATTTGGTGATCACCAACTCTAGGATAACATGTTACTGATGTATTAAAATTTATATTAGTAGGAAATATATGGTTGGATTGAAAAGGGAATGGATGATGCCAGAATGTAATAGGAAAGTTTTGAATGGTATTGGTGGCTGGTGCAATTAATCCCTTGGTGGATGTAAAGGGTAATTAAGTATCTTGAGGTGAAGCTAAGGGTCTTTACACCTCAAGAGGGTGTTGATTATCTGTTAATGTATAGTAGTGAAAACATTGTGAGTCTGGGTATAATAAAGAGGTATATATATATATATATAGATCTATAAAGAAATATGTATTCAGATGAATAAAAACTAAGGGGTTGTGTATAAGTGTGAGAAGTATATTAGATAAAAATGTGATTAGATAGCTTAGGGAGTTTGTGTGGTGTGAAGAAAGGAGTAAATGAGAATGATATAGATGCATATGTTTATCAACCGAGTATTCGGGTAATGCGAGATTGAGTGGTAGGAGAGGGATGTAACTAGTCACAGAAGTTAAGGAAGCAGTCGTTATGAGAAATACTCGGAGTAGAGTGTGTTGAAATCGGAGAGTAGGCATTTACACTTGGGCGAGAGATGAGTGAGTAAATATAAATAGAGTGATTGAGTCAGGAGAGAGAGATGCCGATGTTTTCGCTCTTTGTATATAG
The DNA here is from genome assembly GCA_015478945.1 of Trachelipus rathkii. Classification (NCBI taxonomy): domain Eukaryota; kingdom Metazoa; phylum Arthropoda; class Malacostraca; order Isopoda; family Trachelipodidae; genus Trachelipus; species Trachelipus rathkii. The sequence goes on from JABUQX010008915.1 coordinate 36,427, forward strand.
ATAAGAAAGCGGTGAAGAAGAAGTGCATAGTCACACTGGTTAAACGTATGCAAATAGTCTAAGGTGGTGATTTTGTATGTGATGGAGGTAGTATGGTTGGTGGCCACACCTGGGCCAGGGTAATTGAACCATGCATTATAATGAGAATTGTACCATATAGTAAGGTCTGTTCGCATCCATATGAAGCCAATGGAGTGGATTTTATCTGAGATGCTATGAGTTCTCAAACGTATTAAAGGGTATAATATAAATAGTAGATGATATATATATAGGTCAGATAAGTGACTGGGCTTTTCACTTTTTCAAATCTCTATGGGTTTAAGTTAATTTCTATAAACACTCACTACTTTTATCTGTTTTTCACAATAAATGTAAACCAATTGAAATTGACTAATACCTTAACCTATATATATATATACTATATATATATAATACTCACAGAAAGTTTCAGTAAAGAAGGTAATAATTTATATATAATTAAATTAATATATATTATATAATAATTATATTATATAATTAATTATATTTATATTATATATATATTTATATTATATTATATATATTATATATATATATATAATATTAATATTATATTATATATTAATATTATTATATTAATACAAAACTATATTTTAATATTATTATATATATATATATATATATTAATTTATATATATATTATATAATATATATATAATAATATATATATATATATATATATATATATATATATATTAATATATATATAATATATATATATATATATATATATATTTCTACACCCACCACTCCATCTAATGAGTAGAAGGCCACTACTGCATATATACCCAGGTACTACACTCTAGCAACGCAACCTAGATCTCCTCCTAAGAAATACCTCTATACATAGGATAATGTTTATAGTCCCTATGAGGAGCCTAGTTGATGAAATTTTTTTAGACTCAGGAAAGAGGAGTGGGATGTATATATCCGGAACCTGGTTAACATTATTTATCTATGACTAGTGAATGTCTTGTGAGGTAATTGGGGATTAAGGTGTTATGCTATGTGTTATTGTATTGTTTAATAAATTAGAAGATGGGTGTTGGACAGAGTTTGGTTGTGAATCGGTACTTTAAATTTCTTTGGGCGGTGAATAAATATTCTTAGTTTTTTGCGCCGAGGAGAGAGGGTTGGACTGAACCAGGTATCTTAAGCAGTAGCGAAGTTTTGTCAAATGTATTCTCGTGTAGCGTATTTTATCTAGGTTGAGAGGTGTTCTATGTTTAAATAAAAAATGCGTTAGGTGTTGCGTATAGCGGGTAGCATACGTTGAGGAGAAGTGATTACACACTTTAGACAAATTGGAGTGGTGGCAAGATTGTTCTGGTACACTTATCTAGGCATGATGTGTAAAAGAGGGGGAGGCCGAGATGTATTTTCTTGAAAATACATGGTATGTGTGATTAAGGGCTAGAGCAGTTAAGAAAGTCAGGCAGAAATTGGTAGTTATGGGTTTTAGTTGGCGGCTTTGGCGAGTATGAGAAACTTCGTTTGCTCGCACATAAATCATTAAAGAAAAGAGTGTCTATTTTAAGGATTGGCTAGTGTTGGTACTATGGGTAAGACATAATACTTTGGTTGGGTATCTCTGTATCACTGCAGCGAGTAGTTCTGCGGTGGTGATTGATAGCATCATGGTTAATGAATACTTAAGCTTTGTTTTGTGTTGTTGCCTCGTCCTTGTGTTGTTAATTTATTAACTCTAAGGATTAGATATCTCTGGTAGAGTGTGCCAGCGTTGGGACTAAAATGCGGGTCAAGTTTAGAGTCGGGTGAATGCTGAGAGTTAATGCGCTTTGCTTAGATAGTTAAGGTGGATGTTGCTTTATGTTTGTGGAATCTGTGCAAGCGATGGCGGTATTTAGTATCAATGTTTCTGTTGCTCAATATGTTGCCGAAGTAATCGAGGTGTCACTGATTGTCTTGTTCTCTATGAAAGGACTAGAGGCATGTATGATAGTTAATACGTTGATTACACGCAGCGAAATATTGCTGTAGAGTTTTGTTAAGGGTTAGAGGTAATAGCAATGTTGATTTTTATGAGACTATTATGGGTTGTGAGTTACATAGTGTGTAGTGATAGTTCATGGATTAATCTCCACACTGAGGGTAATCATAGTTCTCTCGTCATAGTGCCTAAGATAACTATGTATTTATTGTGTTAAGTCAATCCATTGATCCTAATCGCAAATCAAACGCACTAACGTTGCTCCACTATTAAACTGCATTACTTATAACCATGAATTATACACGTAGTTTATCAAGTTATCCAGTAACTCTCTACTTACTGTAATTCACCGTTCACCGATTTCGATTCATCTATTTTGAAATCCTACTCCGATTCACTGGTTTCGGTTCACCAATTTCGGAATCCTACTTCGATTCACAGATTCCGAACTCCTACTCTGATTTATCAGTTCCGGAATCCTACTCCGATTCACCGGTTTCAATTCATCAATTTTGGAATCCTACTGAGATTCACAGATTCCGGAATCCTATTCCGATTCACCAATTTCAGAACAGAATTCCGATTCACCGATTCCGAAATCCTACTCCGATTCACCGATTTCGATTCATCTATTTTGAAATCCTACTCCGATTCACCGATTTCGATTCATCTATTTTGAAATCCTACTCCGATTCCGGAATCCTACTTCAATTCACTGGTTTCGGTTCACCAATTTCGGAATCCTACTTCGATTCACAGATTCCGAACTCCTACTCTGATTTACCGATTCCGGACTCCTACTCCGATTCACCGGTTCCGGTTCAACAATTTCAGAATCTTACTCCGGCTCCAGACTCTTACACCGACACCGATTCTACAGCCATAGTTAAAAGTGAGCTTAAAATAAAACAATAAAATAGCAGAATAAAAATCCAAGTATAATTCGAGTGTAAATGTAATAAATGTGATGTGAGAAACTAAATACCAGTTTATAATAATTAATTAATAATTGAGAAAGCAATTAGGAATTTATTACTAATCGAGAAACTAAATATAATTTACTAATTGAGAAAATAAAAATTAATTGTTAATTCGGGAAGCATTTGTAACTTTTAGTACGTCTACATGTATGGATGCCAATGCCTGGATGATGGCTATCATCCATCTTGAAATACAGTCGATGATCCGTCATTGTTTCCCCAGGTGAACTGAACGATTTGTATGAGTTTATTTGGCCGAAGTTGTCTCCTGACTGTTGGCTTCGAGGTTACATGAAAAATGACTATTGGACATGGCACAAGAGTAACATTTTATCGTACGAGAAGCAGAGCTGCGGAGCTCTCCAGTCAGATGGTAACCTTGTGTATTGCAGTGAAGTTGCAGGCCTACTACTCGCTATGGGACTCCCAGAATACGATGCAGGTGAGTGGCGACTGTTTATTGACACTTCCAAGAGCAGTTTAAAGTGTGTGTTGTTACACAACGGCAACAGGTATTCCTCGGTTCCAGTAGGGTACTCGGTACGGATGAAAGAGGAGTATGCAAAAATCAAGACAGTTTGGAGAGGCTACAATATCAGGTACATGGATGGTAAATATGCGTCGACCTCAAAATGGTAAACATTTTCCTCGGTCAGCAAGCAGGTTTCACCAAATATCCCTGCTTCCTGTGCTATTGGGACAGCCGGGCGGCAAAGGATCACTGGACCAAAAGAGAATGGCCACCGAGGGAAACCTTGACGCCAGGTGACAGGAACATCGTACGTGAACCACTTGTACAGAGAGAAAACATCATCTTACCTCCACTACACATAAAACTTGGTTTGATGAAACAATTTGTGAAGGCCCTGGACCATGATGGTGAATGCTTCCGCTATATATGCTCAACGTTTCCTGGTCTGAGTGACGATGATGGCCCACAAATACGGACACTCCTCCGTGATGCTGCTTTGCTACAACAATGACTGTGTTAGAGGCAAGAGCGTGGAATGCTTTTTCAGATGTAGCACAGAATTTTATGGGGAATAGGAAAGCCCAGAACCACTAACATTGTACAGGAACTGCTAGACAGTTTTCATTCTCATGGATGTAGAATGAGTATAAAGTTGCACTACTTTACATTCTCACCTAAGAAAATTTCCGGATAACCTAGGCGATTTTAGGGTTGAAGGAGGGTGAACGCTTCCATCCAGATCTAATTCATGGAAGGACGTTACCAGGCAAGTGGGATAGTCAATATGATGGCCGACTATTGTTGGAGCTTGATTAGGGATATTCCGACGCTATGCACAGTAGATCGTCTACCAAGAGAAAGTTACTACCATCGTAGGTAATGTTTACATTAACTAAACCTATTCCTTCTATTCATACCCACTCTTGTCCCATATTACTCCTTATTCATAGTTGTATTTATTTGTTTAACATATATCTATCAAAGACATTATCAATCTATTGCGATTTGTTTCTCTCCCTTCGTATATCCATATATATATATATAATATAATATTATATATATATATATATAATATATTTATATATATATTATATATATATATATATATATTATATATATATAATTTATATATAAAATATATCCCAATAATTGTGATAGACCTCTTGAAAAGGTAAAATCATAAAATTTTACAAAATCTGTGTTACACACAATATCTCCACAAATGCGATGTGATATGCAAAACCGATTACATTTTTTGGAATCAGCTACATCAATAATCAATTGCGAACCCCGTCCAAGAAATTTCATGTTACCAGTGTTATATACAAAGTAATGAAACAAAAAGTAAATAACTATTTCTTACTATAGCAAACCAATTCCATAATTAAAAATAATTAAATGAAATTGAAAAGTTTCCGTAGTTAAAGATATTAACTAAACTCATTTGATATAGCTCTAAGGTTAAAATGACAGAACATTAGCAGCTCTCCATTTTCAGGGGATAACCAATTTCTTGTGGTTCATAAATATTTCCTCCTTGTTCTAAATATTCTTTCAATTTCGACTGATGAACGGTGGAGCTGAAAGGTAATTTTATTGCTAGTTTTTTCCAAATTCATAAAACAATTTTCCCAGTGTTTTTCCACCAATTGAAGGAATATCATTGTCCTTCACTGGTCAAAGTAGGCAAACTTATATATTTATTTATTCTTGATGTAATTCCGTAGTAGAATTTTAGACTTTTATGTAATCAGATAATCACATCGCGAGATGGCTTCTTATTTCAACAATCACTTTATTTTCTGTATGACGAATTTGATGCCACAATTTCTTTAAAAACAATCTTAAAGTAAGTGAAAATGGGAACTTCAGCTTCACTTTCCCCACTACCTGAATCATCGTCAGCAGAAGAGTCAGGAGCTAAATTTCTATGCATTTCTTTCCATGGCTCAACGACCATATTTTTTACTGATTCAATCTGATTTATGTTGAAAATTAGCTTGAATCGCAGATCAAGAAAGTAGCTACACACAAAAGATTTATCACATAGAAACTTAGAAAGTCCTTTTTTTTTACTGATTTCTTAAGCCTTCAACAGTGTAATTATTCCACTGAACTTTTGCTTTTAATTGCCTTATTTAAAAATAGATTTATTCTAAAATGGAAAGGGATCACTTGGGCGCTGTTACTTCAGCGTTTAATGCTTGTTTTATGAGTTTGGTCAAAATGGCTCATAAATGGAATAATTTTGCCGCTGAATAATCAGTCAACATTTTCTGAATGCATTCAGCCAGCGTATATGGATAGGGGACTTTTTGTTCAAACAATCTTATAGCATATCATAAGTTCTGTTCCCGCGTGTAGAAACGTCTTGAATTATTATCTGTTTGATCGCTGCATCTGTAAAGTTTAAGCTTTGCAGCTGCGTTGCTGAATGATGAAAATGAGAGGATATGCTTCTGAGTAAATATAATATCTTTAACAGACTTCTAACATAATATTGAATCGTGAATCATTTCATGTGAAATTAAAACATGAATAACAACAATTTGTTAGCAAGCTACCATGTTTGGTCCATTAACCCGTATCACTAAATGAATTCTATTTTTTAGAATATTGAAAAATGTCAAAGGCCCCTTATAGGATCTGACAAATGACAAAGATTTCCGCCATATTGGCTACAAAATTTGGCTATATTTTTATTTTTTTGGAAAATAAGTTTCTAAAATTTCAATTTTAAATTGAAATAACTTTCCCTTATGTTGACGTAAATTATTGTTTATAAAGCTCAATATTCGGCCCGAAATAGTCGGCAAAAGCCGATACTGAATATTCGTATTTTGGCCGAATAGGCCGATACCGAATACTTACCGAATATTCGGCAATCCCTATATATTATATATATATATATATATATATAATATATATATATATATATATATATAATTTATATATATATATATAATATATATATATATATATAATATATATATATATATATATATAATATATATATATATATATATAATATATATATATATAATATATATATATATATATATATATATATATTATATATATAATATATATTTCCCGACTCAATATATATAATATATATATATATATATATATATATATATATATATATATATATATATATATATATATATATATATATATATATATATATATATCTCGTCTTGCAGAGTTAATAAAACAAATACTCCTCGTAATTGACTTGTTGTAGTAATAGTACGGTGCTTGCGTCGCTATGAAATTGTATAAGAAGTCTGCAACGCATAGTATCGGGAGAGTCCTTTCTTGAGTGTTGTGAGAGTAGGTTGTGTTTCGTGCAGGCTTTAGCGGAGTGGGGATATTGTAACTCCGAGCCTATGTTTGTGTTTTATGAAATACTAAGAAGTGTTTTTGTTATCTATCCATGCAGCCAAATCAATATTTATGCTTTGTGAATTATCAGCATAAATATCTCTTTGTCTATTTTATGTCTAGAAGAGACATTCATTTTATATTCTCGATTTCTACAAGTAGATTGTCAAGTCTTGCATCTTATTCTTATATATCCGTTTGATTCTTGTTTGAAAATAACGCAAGTGAAGATTCTCCATAATCTAATTCTTTTATTACTGAAGTATAGTAATATCTCATCCGGCTGTCATTTCAGGTAAAACGCAACCAACCTTACTCAAATCTCTCCCACTCAAATCTTGTTAATATTTTATGACTCATATATTATATTAAATGAACTATTTTGTACAAATATATCTCTCAAGCATATTGCATCTTAGTTAAGAATTATTGTAATTTTAAGAAGACATTTTCAAGATATTTATGTAAAATAAAAAGAAGGAATATCAAATTATATTTTAAGTATCATTTATTGAAAAGGCATATATGACGTATTAGATCATTAAAACTCATTTAACCGAAGTCCACTATTATTCTCCTAAGTCTTTGAAGCATCTTTTCATTTCGTCCGAGCGTAGATATCTTGTTCTAGCGTAAGTCCACAGGTTGAAAGCCATAAAGAATCTATCTTCTGGAGCCGATAATTTCCAATGTAAGGTTTCACGAGTCTGAAAACAGAAAAGAGAACCTGTAATATAAAGAGTTAATAGAAACAGGGAAGAATGAATTGGGCTGTTACCAGTGTCAGAACTTTGGCTGTTTCCTGTGACAAGAAACTTGTTTTTATTCATTATTTTCTACGCTAAGATATCTACTGAAGATTATTTATTTCTCAATCAAAAGATTGATGGCGACCGTAAGAAGTGGTTTTTATACGTAGATGCCTATTTTACTTCAAGATTTCCTTCAAGATTTTCCTTCAAGATTTTTCTTCAAGAAGATTCGTCATTCTCCATTTAGAAGTATTCATCACGACATCCATTTCGCCTTCATGAAAAATGAGGATATCCATTGTTGAAACATTAGAGGATTAAAAATAGTTGGTATCAAAAGTTAAGGTATACTGTGAAATAGAGGTCTGTGAAAATATCCATTTTGTTTCTGTATTAATCAATAATTTTATTATAGATAAAAACATTCTTTCTTTATTATAATAATAATATTCTATTATTTTAATTAAAAGAAATCATTTTTTATGTAAATGCGCAGTTATATGTCAATAAATCCTCTTCGCTGTGATTGGTTCACGCACGCTATTGTTGATGAGTCATCTGTTTATAGTAGCGCTCGCGCATATATAATTTGTCTTTCATTTAAGCCACACATATTGCTGTTTAATTATATTTTCTAATTAACTCATATTCTGTTCCAAACATTGGTTGGAAACATCTTTATATATATAGCAAGTATCATATAATATATTTTGATAAAGAATTGCTATTTTTTTTTTTTTGCATTTGAATGAAAATTTCATATAATATTTCTCAACTCATTTAGAAATAAAAGAGCCCATTTTGAGGCTAGCGATTTCTCCTCATCGACTGACCGAAGTCTGGTAATTACTGGTTTCACTACCGCTATTAAGAGAATTTTCATAACGGTAAATTTCTTATTGAGAAAAACAATTGTTGTTGTTATTTTTTTTTTTCTCTTCTTAATATATTGTAATCATTTACGATATCATAGTATAGTATATAAATTTAATATTTAATATAATTAATTTATAATGAATACATTCCATTTATATATATATATATATATATATATATATATATATAATATATATATATATATATATATATATATATATATATATATATATATATATATATATATCCATTATTGATTGGGGTAGGTTTAAGATGATGTATTTCAATGAAGCTCTGGGAATTTTGCGTGTGGAGTAATTGTTTAGGCTTCACGAATGTGTGAAATTTATTTTTCGGGGAAATATTGTCTTGACGAGAACCACTTGGGGAATCTTTTGTGGCAATTATATATTGCAGTCATATTCTTTCTCTTCTTTTCCTCTCTTACTGAATGAGAGAAAAGTTATTTTTTTTATTTATTTTGTCCGTGAAAATTTGGGGTTACATAACTCAAAGAAATCTCCCACCTCGTTGAAGGATTGTATGCTGTTGAAGTGTGCTATCTGCGAGAGTGAATCGAATCAGCGCTATAAAAATAGCTTTCTTCCCCAATTCCAAAGGGAAGGTAGATAAATAAATTATTAGTATATATATATATATAATATATATATATTATATATATATATATTATATATATATTATATATATATAACCGTATATTATATATATATATATTATATTATAACTATTATATATAATATAATATAATATATATATATATATATAATATTATATATATATATATATATATATGCCACAAGTTTTGCATGTTTTTTTAAGTTTTAGAAATAGAAAACCATTTTGTGAAGAAAAGAAAACTTTTTGAAATTCTTCGATCGGGACGTCGTTCGTTATTGTCAAAGCATTCAGTAGGCTCACGAAAACTCGCAAGGAGGATTCTGCCCGCCCAAATAGGTGCCGGGTCAGACAGGGACTGGTTATTTATATTATATTATTATTTTCTTCCATTATTATTATTTTTTTATTATTATTATTTTTTTTTTTGAATGAAATCTCTTTTGATATGGTCTTGAATATAGATATGGAACGCAATATATAGTATATCGAAATAGTCAGCAGGAAGAGTGCAGTTTGTAGAGTTTTGTTTTTTACATATTTTCGTATCTTAATCTGTACTGTTTCATTTGTGTTTGTTGTCCATTTTCTCATTCTCTCTTTATATATTGTTTTCGATGTCATTGTCCCTTGCGACTTTTCAATCTTGTAACATCTTCTGATATCCTATACGCTGATGATATATAGTTATTGATGAATGTAAAAATTTCTGTTCTGACGAAAAGCGTGTAGGGCTCAACCATGTTTTGTTCCTGTACGTTTTGAAGGGTTCTTTCTCATTAATTCTTGCGAGACTATCATTTGTCACAGTCGTTTTTACTATTGATCTAGGCTGATTGGTGTCCTCGTGCGCGGTCTGAGGATCGGCCGATATCAGTTCCTGCTTTTTCGTGCGTTGAGTGTGGGTGGTGTGTTAAGTTATTAATTACGGTTGTATGGTGGACCGCAATTATTGTCGATCTGGTTGTTAATGCTGTTACTCGTCTTTACTTCGCAGATGTATATGAATTATCTTGTCTTATTTATTATTTATATGATATATTGTAGATGAGGCCTACTATTACGCGTGTTTTTCGTCTTTCTGATGTTGAATAGTTTAAGGGTAGTTGTTAGCGTTTTATCGGTTTGTTGTCAGAGAGTGGCTGTTCGCAGTTAACTTTAGGGGTGTGATTTTGGAGAGGTCTGGTTATGAATTATTGACGTCTTTGTTACATTAGTATCTGTATTCTGAGAGGTTCCGTCTTTCGTTTTCTAAGATCCATCTGTTCCATTAATCGTTCAGTTCCCTGATGTGTAGGTATCTATAATGGTCATTATTAATCATTCATATTTTTACTGCCCGAGTTCCTATCGAAGGCTGCAGAAGGACTCTATTTTACAGTCTATTTCATCCATTTCGATTCTTGACTGAGTTTGATTATTTTTGACTATACAAAGTTTGTATGGTGAGACCCGACACGCTGCGTCTGTTTCATCTGTTATTTCTGATATCTTTATTAATTTCGAATTGTCAGCCTCAAATTATCCTGAAATAGATAATATACTGAATTCAGCAGGTTAACCATCAATATTCTGGTCACAGCAGTTCCAGATCGGACGTGACGTTATCGTCAAGCAGTGTTGGATAATATATTGGTTTAGGTAGTTTATCTTCCAAACAGAACAATGTATGATTATTTCTTGTTTCAATTCTAGCTTCTTCGGTGTTTTGTCTACGTTTCACACGCAGAATGCTCTCCCTTCCACCCTCAAGCACAGTCATGCTTTTTAATGTTCTAATATTAGTTTTCCATATGTTTTTATCGATGGATCGATTCTGCATGTGAAATAATTTTTGTTTGCTTTTAATGTTGAGTCCGATGTATTCGTAAGATTAATCCATTTGTTTTTGCCGTGCGTAGGTGGAGGAATTGGATGGTTTATCGGTATTGCTGGGCAGGGCGTTCTTTGCCTGCAATTTTTATCTTTTTTGACCTTTCTGTAATTTGTGTTTAAAAGATCATATATTACTGTGGTGTTCGTGCGTTTTTGGAGTCTAATGTATTTCAGTGTTCATGTTGTCAACCTCTCTCTGATATGATAGGTTTTATCAGTCGTATTATATTGTGTTGTTAGGGTTTATTATTATTTTTACATATTATCTATTTTCCTTATAGGCGGTCTTAAAATTGTGTAATTATTTTCTGCTAAACACATGCCGACTACTGGTATAACCCCAAAAAAATTCAGGTGAAGGGCTATTTTTTCGAAGGTAGTTGGGTCTAAGATGATGAGGAGAGGCCGTTACAGCCTTTTTCCAGTCAAGTCATAATATATTTTTATGGGAATCAGGGTAAAATAACAAGGTTCATACTCCAAGGGTGCCAATAATGTTAATAAGGGGCGTAATATGCGATTTAATAATGATGAAACCGCGGTACGAAAACCCGGAAACAAAATAGTAAGAAATGAATCTCCGCACTCGTATCGTTTTTCAGAAGTGAATCCTGAAGTCCAGGTGAGTCTTTTGGATCCTAATTATGATCCTGATGTAAGTTTTTATAATAAATATGAGAAAAATACCTCATTTGGTAATGAATTTACCCAATTTAATCCGCATCAGCCGTCCGATTTCTCCAGAAATCGCTGTGCAAATTTTCGCAATCCGCATCATTTCTCTCGTAATTCTGTTCATTCTTATTCGTCTAGGGGGTCATTTTTTTGAATGGGACCACGCATTCTCAGTCTCGCAATGTGGTGATGTCCAATTTAGAGGCTAATATTGTAAATATAGTTAATTCAAATCCGTGTTCCACTGATGTAAATAGTGTGGAAGACAATCCTCTTATAGGGAAAAGTTTTTATGTTAAGATCGATTTGAACGGTCGAATATGAGTTTATATATGGGATAACTTCGTACATAGATCTGGGGTCTGGGGTCTCGCTTCTTAGATGGAAGGTATTCGAGAATTTAAAGAAGTTATATCCTCTCAAATTAGAAGAAAACAACATAGTTTTGAAATCTATTTCTGGTAACGTCGTACCCAATCTGGGACGCGTCAAAATGTTGTTAAACAATCGTCTGTTTAATATACATGCAATTGTTGTCGGAGATCAATGTTCTTTCAGCGGAAATATGCTTCTTGGTACGGATATTTTAGGTTCTTTACCAGTAGTTTTCGATTTTAAAAATGAGTGTTTATACATGAACGAAAGTATTGGGTGCACACAAATTCCTCTGGTTGTTTATGATCCATTGATATATGATCCAAAAACCAGTATTGATCCTCGTATGTACGATAAATCGCATCCACTTTTTGAAGAATCCAATGTCAATCTCGTTCGTTCTCCGTCCAGTTTAAGACATCTTAATTTTGAAGATGAATCTTTTGTTCATGAATTATCCATTTATAACGATCAATGTTATGAATTGTCTTTGCCGAACACAGTTAAGTTCGAAGCCTATTCTAGCGCCATTCTCTCCGTTAATATTCGTTCTCAGGCCGGAACTTCGCCGCCTAATGATATTCATCTCGTAAGTGAGAAAAATTCCATGTCAAATGTTCTTTTTGCAAATGTTCTTAGTACAGTAATAGATGGTACTATGTTAATAAAATGTGTAAATTTCAGTCCGTCCGCTATCACAATTGATAAAAATACAGTTGTTTCGTATGCTAATCCTCTTTCTCTTCGCAGTTCCTATTCTGTTATAAATAAAATAGAATCGTCGCAGGGTCTATCCGATGATCAACTTCGCGATGTTTACAAAGAAATTTTGCTTTCTAAATCGAAGAAAGAATCTGATTTACTGGTGTTGCAAGATAGTGCTCAATTGGAGCAGATCTTAGATTTTCTTTTAGCACATAAAGATGTTATTGCTTTAGGGGATGATAAAGTCGAATGTAGTCCATTAGGAGAATTCAAAATAGAAATTGTGCCCGACTCACAAAAATATTTCTATACTCCAAATCACCAACTCCCGCACAAATTTCAGGCTGATATTAACAGCTGGATTGACAAGTGTATTGTCCAAGGTTACATCGAGAATTCTGATTCACCTCATTCGAATCCTCTTATCGTTCTTCCGGTACAAGGTGAATTAAAACCAAAAATAATTTTGGATTTTAGAAAGTTGAGGGGAAAAAGAATATCTGTCCAGATTACCTCTCTCGTTTTCCTACATCTCTCTCTCCAGTTTATTCAATTTCGAGTATCGATTATTCCAGTCTCACAAAGAAGTTTTTCAATCTCACCTCCGATGTGATAAAAACGGAGCAAAGAAAGTGTTCAAGACTTTCTCCAATCATTGATTCCATTAATACAAATGGTCAAAGTATTAATTTTCCTCATGTTCTCATTCACGATATCTTGTATTATGTTACAAAGGAAATGCAATATCTAATAGAAGTTCCTAATTCTCTTGTTTATACAGTTCTTAGTCTTAATCATTCTAGTTTAGGAGCTGGTCATTTAAGTCACGTGAGAACAGAAAAGCGTATCCGAGAACGGTACATCTTTCCAAAGATGTCAAAGTTAGTTTATGATTTCTGTAAAGAATGTTCATCATGTCTCAGGGTGAAGGGTAATATACCTAAGAGAGCGCCCATTTTCAAGTATCCCGTTCCATATCAACCTTTCTGTAGGGTTCATACTGACATTATCGGTCCTTTACCTCCATGTAAAGCGTCAGGTGCTAAATACATTCTCGTTTTTAAAGATTCTTTAACTCGTTATGTTGAGTTATGTGCTATCCCGTCTCGTAGTGGCATTCATATCGCTAATGCTTTGCTTCATAGGGTCATTGTGAGACACACAACACCAAATGTGCTACTCAGTGATCGGGGGGGTGAATTTGTCTCGTCGTTCTTTAAACAGTTATGCAAGCTTTGGAAGATCAAGAAGGTGGAGATAACCGTTCGCTCACCAATTAGCAATTCTCTGATAGAGCGTGCAAACTTGCAAATTGAGAATTATTTACGTCATTACGTGAATAAAAAGGGTAATGATTGGTCTAATTTTCTTCCTTTCGCTCAATTGTGTATTAATTCGTCTTATAATGAAACCATAGGGGATTCGCCCCATTTCATTTTGTTTGGGTACTCAAAAAGATTACCTTACGATGTAGAGAACTACGTCACTCCGTTTTCAAATCCAGATAAAAATTATTGTCCAACTCACGAAGAGTTAAAAGATATAGTTATTAGAACTAATTTGATTCGTGAAATAGCTAAAGAAAATTTAGAAGTAGAAACAAGAAAGTTTGTAGAAAGGCAGCATAAGAAAGCTGAAGATAGAAAGATCTCAGTCGGTAGTAGGGTATACTTGATGTTAAACCTCCGGGTGTTTGTAAAAAGCTGTTTTCCCGATGGAAGGGACCTTTTAGAATTGTTGGTATTCTAG
>JABUQX010008916.1:7500-19131 GCA_015478945.1 Trachelipus rathkii
ACCTTTGCCGTTACACTTTTGTGTTGGAAGACCGACCTTCAAACGCATATACGCATTTACTTTTATAAATAAATCCATGATAAAAACTAGATTATGGCTGACACGTATAGAGACGCATCACTTATGCAGAGGTACTGAAACTCTTTTGCTCACGACCGGTCATGGTCCATGGGATCTATTTTGAAATTAAAAATGCTAATGTAATAATAATAGAAATTACCGCAGTAGTTTTCATTATTAAGCAGAGTGGAACAAAAAACTTTTGAATCTGTACATATTTTCGTGTGTTAATAATATAGAAGGGTTAAAATTTATATATATAAAAAAAAGTGAGCATTAATATTTTCCTCAGAACATAAGGGACCCTAAAGTTAAAAAATTCTGACTTAATGGTTTAAAACGAGATAGTTAAGTAATGATGCACATATTCGAAGCATATCTAAAACCTCGAAGGAATAGTCTCTATAAAGGTATCCTTAATTCTCTTCGAAAAGGAAATTGATTGCAAGTCCCACGTCGACACGAATGAATAAAAGAGGGAAAGAACATCGGTGGCCTGCAAAAAGTCAAGGCTGGTCTTCTAATCGGATTATGAATTAAAACAAAATTAAAATTAGCCACTCAAAATGCAGCAAAGATTGTAGTACAAATAGTACCCCGAAATGAATGAAGGCAAGACGAGAAATTTATTCTCTTCAAGTATTAACAAAGGAGTTCAAAAAGCTAAAGAGTCATCATATGATTACAAACAAAGAGACATTACAATACGGGACCAAAAATCATAGCGCAAGGTCACGAATCTAAACAAAAAAATACTTTCATTTTTTTAATAATAATTCCTTAGATTAAAAAAAAAAATTAATGAGCACTGACAAAATTTTTACATCAGTTTAAATATATGGTATAGAAGAGACAGACAGGTTGGTATTAGTGAAGGTATGGAATAGGTATTAAAATTTTTTTTTTTTCTTAAAAATCCAAAAAACAAGATTTTTTTTACCCCGTTTTGAGGAGAAACAATGGCCTTTATAAAATCAAAAATTTTAGAAAGATAAATATTAACTCTAAGCTACTTCCACTACTTTCAGCTTCTACCGAACTGAGTGCTAGTGTATCTCCTGAGTTTTTCACCCATACCGTCCCCGTTTCAGTTTCTTCTATGAATTTCATGAGCATTCTCCCTACGCCCTTTGTTTCTAGCCGCGCACATCAGCTAATTCCAACTTTGATACTTTAATACATTTCCCTGCCTGACGGTATCACTCACTACTTCCAGAGCTCTTTCCAAACTAACTTTCATATGTGTCCAGCTACTTCCATACTACTACAGAGCTCACTGTTTTCTCTTCGAGTGCCAAGTACTTCCAATCAGTGTCACCCTACCCCGCCTTGTCTGCTATCTAGTGGATGCTGTTCAGTGTTGTCTGCCGGACCTGGCCTGCTGTTCTAGGCCACCCTCCATCATCAATCAGGGCGTACTCCCAAGCCACTCCAAACTTTTATGTACTTTCATGAGCATCTATGCTATACGTCATCATGTCAGTCTACTTCCATATTTCAGGCTACTATCCAAAAGTCCAGCTACTTTCCAAACATCGTCAAAGGCTTCACTGGTTTTTTTCTGTATGCCATTTGGTACCTGTTCCTGGAGGTTTTGTCAGCCCACCCCCCTTTCTAAGCTCTCGTAGTACTGTTAGACCCTACTTGGTCCCTTTGTCAGCCTCTGCATAACTCAGCGACTTCCAAAGCTACTTCAGCAAATTTCCAGGCTAACTTCCCAACTTCAGAACTTCCTTGAGCCTTCTCTCAAACAAGCAATTGCAGACTACTTTCAGACTACAGAGCTACTTCCATTAATAATAAACATCCAGGTTAAGAAAAAAACTGTTGTTTGTTAAACCATTGGTGAAAATTGATGGGGTAAAAAAAAATTTTGAGACATAGAAAATTTTAAAAAAAATATTAGTTTGACCCCAATTTGCCACAAGTAGTAGAATCCGAAAAAAAAAAAAATTTTAACAATGCAAACTACATTTGAAATGGTAGCAAAAGTGTAAAAACGGAAAAAAGTTTGCACCATTTTTAACTGGTTTCGACATGTGTTATAAAAAAGGTTTTGCAGCCGATGTTTTAAAACTGGGGTTCGACATGTGGTTATCGCGATTACTCGCAATTAGAGCAGCCCATTTCTTTTGCATTTTTATATGAGAATAATACTTGCCACAAGAATATTGCATAAAATTCATGACAATGTTCTCAGGAAAATTAAAAGAAAAAGGAATCACCTAAACCCAAACTTTTACATCATCTGACTATATATATATATATATAATATAAATTAGAATATATATAAATATAGTATATTATGTAATCTAAATATGAAGAATATAAATATATAGAATAAAGCGGTATAAAATTATATATATATATATAATAATATAATAGTATAATGTAATAATATATATAATATATTATAATATAATATAATATACGTATATAAACTATGTACCATAATACCAAATATAAACCATGACAGTTCACACTCGGAAAGTCAGGCGAAAAGCAGGAAAGTCAAGAAAAAACTGGTCATGGAAATCAGGAAACGTTTTTATAGATAAGCTGAAAGTTCCAGGGAACTTCCAAAAAATAGAAAATTAAGAAGTCAAACCCGAAATGAAGAAGACCATGGACAATCATATTTGATATATATTTGCCTACTGTATCATTGTGAAAGAGATTATTTGAAAGTAATGTATGAAAAGGATGGCGAGAAGACATTACCATAAAGATCGCTTTATCCTGTTCTTTCTTTTTTAAGTCGACTTACCGTACTATCTGCCATTCGTCGTAAGGTGTTTCCAAGTTCATCCTGTTGGATGAAGGGATTGGGTGAGTTTTAGACGTATGACTTAATCTGTTTATGAACTCCTTCTAGAGCGGAAAATTTTGAGGTTTTTTTTATTTTTTTGAGTTGATGTACAGGGAATATTTTGGTTAGTAATTATTATTTTTAGAAATGACTTCAAAATAAACTAACTTAACGACCAGTGGTTGGACTCAAACTGAAACTGAGGTTTATCAGGTGGTTGGGTAAGACCTAAGGCTTCCAAGGCATACAGTAATAAGTAGTGTAAAAAGACCTTGATCCTATCTTAACATTTGATCGCCAAGCAGAAGTTCACATTCAAGAGAGGAAACTCCTTTGAAATGTAATCAAAACTCGCAGGGACCAACCATGCATGAAGAAAAACCTTTGTAGTGTCTAATAATACAAATAGTAGTGGAAAGGAAACGCAATCAACGCCACCGATGTAAATGACCCTGATGTCATATAACCAACAAAAATCATTTAATTCACATAGTCATCTTTGCATTAAAATGAGTACAGATTGAAATACTATGGCAATAAAGTGAGTGTGATATAGAAAATGTCTTTAAAACTCGGTGCAGGAATATCGGGAAACAGCTTAAATTATGTTCCAGATAGTGCCGGTAAGCTCAATTTTAAAAGGGCCGATTATTATACCATTGGACTGCTCCCGATATTTCTAGAAAGCAACGTACATACACTCTACTTTTAATATATGTCCCTATATAACTGTATCCTATATATATATATAATATATATAGAAATAATATATATATATATATATATATATATAATAATAGTAATATATATATTATAAAATAATAAATAAGATATTATGATAATTTCAGCATTAATATATATCAAAATGAATCGAATTATCTCAGAAAGGTGTTGTTTCATTCATTCTTTCATTTATCAGGTGTGTAATTTTAAAGGTTAATTAAAATTACACCTTATTTAAAAGAAAATATACCGAACTAAAAACAGAGAAAGCTTTGTTTATCTGTAAAAACTGCATTGGAAAAATCACTCTCCAATTGAAAAGTACAGATCAGAATTTGAAAAAGTCACATCTGGAGAGCACGATCAGAAACTTATCTGAAACTCTGTGAGTGTAATAGATTATATTAATATATAATATATAGATATATATATATATAATATATAATATATATATATGTATAATATTATATATATTAATATATATATATATAATATAAATAAGTATATAATATAATAGTATATAGATATATATAATATAATAATATATATTAAATATATATATATAGATCTAATTCTACCTTCAACTACCGTTTTCCAAAGAGTGGAGAGAGTGTGGTTCGATTGTATTATTTATAGATCCATGAAAGGATATAAGAAGAAAGTCGAAAAGAATGCCCACCTTACCGCCACCTCTGTACCATATTAGTAATAACTCACCGCGAATCAGAAATCCAGCCATAGAGCTCATGGACCCTTGCGAACAGATCCCACAAATGAACTCGTCAAGAATAGGTTAGCCCCTGGCCCAGGTGGCCACCACCACATATCGCCATTTACAACTACCCCATTCATCCTATCATGACCTTTCTTTCTCGCCTCTGCCAAAACTCACATGCCTCCTGCAAACATTCCTTTACTGACTCAATCCATTTTTCTCGTCCTCACAGCTCAATTCCCAGCACAATCATCACTATACATCCATTAACCACCGGAACTATCATTCATGGCTTTCCACATGAGCAAACCATCCAACATACTTCATTATCTCGTCTGTACCCGCTCTTCACACCACACAACTTCCCAATGAGTTTAGTCCTCATTTATCAATTCTTCCACACCTAGTACCCCTTCTCATCTATCTACACCACCTATTGCTACACCACACGTACCACATATACAACAATATACATAACAAACGGTACAACAACCCATCAGACCTACGCCTCCAGACTTAAGTCCTATTACATTTCACCAATGAATTAATTGCACCAGCCACCTTCCCTGTCATCACAACTTTTCCTACGCGAGCACTCCTGCATCACCGTGTCCTTTCTCATCAGACATCACCATAAAATTTAAACTCAGACCTTTTCCCAGCAGCTCACTCATCAACATAACCTCAATCTATCCTCACTCACAACCAAACCTTACTCTTATCTCTACGTACTTTCATCCCCTCCTTATTACATCGGCACCCTGCCAACCTCTCTATCCAAATCTTCCAAACTCTCAGATTCGCCACAAAGAACCCAATCATCCGCATCTATAGTATGTACGCTCCACTCACTCCACATGCTAACACCATTCCTGCCACCCCCACCTACAAATCTTTCATAACTATAATTCTATATGTGCATCGTAGTTTCAACATAACACAACCATCCACCCGCTATTAATACTAAAACCAATCACCTTGACACCATTTATTCTTACACGAATCAAAATCCTCAAAACAACTTTTAATTAAAATTCAGAAGCCTACCACCACACCGGCATAAACTCAACTAATCACCTGTTCATAGGAGCTCCCTAATAACCCTATCATACGCCGTGCAATGGCCATACCTAAATACAATTTAATCTTATTCTCCCTCATTTTCTCAATCATGTGTTCAATGTAAAAATTTGATCCACACACCTCTACCACTCCTAAAACGCACCTTGTTCCTCATCAATCAGTCCTCAGTCACTTCGACGCACTTGGGTTCGGACCAAAATACCAAGCAATACTCAAACTGACACCTATTAGGAATTACTTCACGTCCCGATCTCCCTACCTTATATTAAGGTACCAACTGCTCTCCTCCAATCCCTTGGAACTATACCCCCATAAACGCTTTATACACAACTCAAATCCATCAATCACCATCTCGCCCCGTTCTTGACATTCACCATAATCATCTATACGCAGATTACCATCTTTTCAACTTTCCTCACTCTAGCCAATTACCGTCCCCTTGGCTAATTAACTCCATCCCCAAAACTATCATCCCTCTGCACCATCAAAACCCACACACCATCACTATCACCCTCCTCATAACTTACCAATAGTAGGCGATTTCCAAGTGTCTTTTCATACTGCCCCTCTACATCCATTTCATCGAGTAAACAAGGCACTATCTCATTCATATTCGGAGCAGGTTCCTATTCCATCTTAACTTTCGCGCTCTATTGCCCATTGAAGTCCCCATTCCCCTCCTCCAAACGTTATGTTACCCTCTTCTTCTCGCTAATTAAATCACCTTAGTATCTTTTCCTCTTTAATAATGCCAAGTCTTTCTTTGAAAACTCATCATTGGCTTTAAACACATTCAACCACGGCTCTTTTTTACTTTTTAACCGCTTGCATCACCCCTTCATTCACCCCATCAACAATCAAACTGTGCGATACTCCGTACGGTAGCACACACTTACTCTTTTTTGCACTGTAGCTAACAATGCATTGCCTAGTCTTCCCAGATTGGTCATTCAACCTGTGCCCAATCACTGATACTGCGCAAGCTCTTAATACCGTATAATAGTAGATATATATATATATATAAAATATAATAATATACTATATAAGAAATATAATTAAAGTATATATATATATATATATATAAGAGTATATATAATATGCACACCAATATTACAAAAAATGGAAATCAGTTATAGATATTATAATATATATAAGTTTTATATACTATATATAAAAATATATATATATAATATAATATATATATATATAGATATCGTTAATATTATATAATAGTAAAATATAATTAAAATTAATATATATATATATAAAGTAAATATATTAATAATATAATAATATAAATTTATATTTATAATAATAGATAAAAATATATATATATATATATATATATATATATATATATTATATAATATATATATGGTAATATAATATATATAATAATATATATTATATAGTATATATAAACAAATAGATAATAGAAAATAGATAATATAAATATATGATATTATATATATAATATATGAATATAGATATATTATAATAATATATAAATATATAATTAATTATGAACAGTAATATACTTTTATTCCATTTTATTTAAACAAGAAAATGTTCCAAATTTTAGAAAGTTTGAGGAAAAAAACATAAGGACTTAAGTTTGTGTAGCTGTATTCACTCAAATTTTTTTTAAATTTTAATTTGACAAGTCTGTATATAAAAAAAAAAACACCACCATCTCCATAAATATTTAGTTTTAGAAATTCCATTTACCCCTAAACCGAAAAAAATGAAAAATATACTGTACTCAAGTGACTTAAGGTTGAATCATTTAATCCTCAATTCAGGCAGACTTTTATATAAATTGCTGCACATCTTAAGATTGTCCTCCTTTGAAGTTCATAATTTACAACACAGTGTATTAGTTTTTCTGCTCCAAATAGTTTGGAATTTTGAGTGCAGTATATATTAAGCATTGAATTAGTGTTTGCTTGTTTGTGTTTCTCGTTATAAAAATAATAAATGTATCCATTTGGAAAAAAATGGAAAAATAATCCTAATTTTAATTTTTTTTTAGCTAGACAAAAATCTCAAGAGTACACATGTATGTGCATATTGAAAATAGTTGCAACATGAAAACCTCTGATAAAAGGTTAAGAAACTTAATTTCCACATATATATAATATATAAATAATATATATAATATATAGTATTAATATATATATATTATATATAAATATATATATATATTATATATATATAATATATATATAGATAATAATAATATAATAGATATGAATATAATATATTTAGATGAGTCGGAAGGGCTTCAACAGAATTACAACACAGGACTGTGGCTCAAAAGTATACTCATTTAATACATAAGTGCAATGCTGGTCAGCATGGTTTCAATAAAATTCTCGATATGAATGGTTGGTTACAAGCAACCAATCACAAGTTTAAAGCAATGGCAAACAATTAAAACTACTGCTAACAAGATAATAAACTTAATCAAAAATATAATATATATTATATTAATAAATATTAAAATAATATATATATAAAAATAAATATATATATAATATATTATAATATAATATAATATGCTTCTTCTTCTTTCTTATCTAAGAGAAGTGAAGAAGAATGAAACAAGACAAAGTCATGGTAAAAGAAAACTAGAACCTGAAGATGGTACTGAGGATGAAAGTACTATAACTCCAAAAACTAAGCAGTAAAACTCGTCCAGACAGAAAATCCACCCAGATCTCATGGGAACCGCGCGACGGGCCCTCCACACGGGTAAACGCAAATTAAAGGTCATCCATGGCCCGGTGGCCACAAACGCATGTCCCATAGCAAACCCCGCCATTCTCGTCCTTCAGGCACTTTAGCCGGCCCTGCCAAACTGCACAGTCTCCTCAGACATTCGTTCACCGACTCAATCCACTTCCTTCGGCCCCAGCCCGTCGTTCCCAACACACCCCCAGCTATTACACCAGCTAAAAACCTGTATTAGATCCTCTGTCCACATGACAAACCATCTCAAAGTACTCATTTCTCTCATTTCCTGCTTTCTTCACACCACACACATCTCTAAGCATATCCTCATTTATTAATTATCTACACCAAGCATGCCTCAATGGCCATCTGAAACATTAAACGAGAGCTAACGTCTATCAAACCATACCACTCACCAAGCCAATAACACAGTAAACAACAATCCTCATGAGACCTAGCGCACCAAGACTTGTCCCTACATCAAAGCGATTATTCACCAGCAACCTTCTGCCATCTCAACTTCCTTGACTACACTCTGCACTCAGCCGTCCTTCTCACCAGCACATACCCGTAAAATAAACCAGACACTCCCAGCTGCCTACTCACTAACTAACTACACACTGGGGGAGGACGTCCTCATCACAACAAACCTACTCGTACTACGTACTCAACCCCTTTACATACCCTGCAAATCCTTCTACCAATTCCCTCAAAACTCTCCTTCAGATTCGCCACACAGAACCAATCATCCGCATAATAGGGAGGGCACCCTCCACTCACTCCATTCTCCATCATCTAACACCTCCTGCCACCCACCTCTAACTCTTTCATAAACCCCATCCAAACAAATTGAAAACCAAGAACAAACAGTAAGCACAACCTCCAGCTACCGCTATAATCCTACCAATCACCATTAACACCGATTTATCTACACACGCTCAACTTCTGCATACATTGGAATTTGATCCATCAGGAGCCTACACCGTAAACAACCATATAAGCACTAATACCCTGCCATAAAAGCTCCCATAACTCTATCAACCCGTGCCATCCATAAAACAATAAATGTATCTTTCTCTCCCATCCATTTTCCAATCATTTTTAATGTAAAGGATTGATCCACACATCCTCTACCACCCCTAAACACACCTTCTTCTTCCAACATCCTTCAGTTCACTCGACGCACCTTTCGACAAAAGCCAGCAAGTACCTCCTACTAAACACTCATAAACATTCCCCTATAGATTCTACAAGCCCTGTCTCTACCCTTATACAAGGTACTATTGAGCCGTTGCCTCCCCAATCCCGGAACTATACCCGCCAAAACCTATACAGCAACTCCAAATCCCAAGCAATCACCATCTCGCCTCCGTCTGAACCATTCACCATAATTCACTATAGCTCAAAATACCATCGTGCGAACTTCGCACCTACCGCATGACCGTCTCCTCCAAGAACCTATCCCCAAAACATCCTCTGACCATTCAACCCACATCATAGTCCTACAACCTCATCATCACTGGTATAGTGCAGATTTTGAATGTCTCCCACACTCGCCGCACATCCATTCATATACAAAGCACCACCCTATTCCAGATTCTACAGCAGATCCCCTTATCCCATCTTAACCTGCGCGCTTCCCTCCAAAGAGCTCCTTATCCTTGTATCCGCCATTCCCTCCTTTCCAAAAAACTGTCATTTTACCCTCTTGTTCCCTACGTATGCACCTTTAGATCTTTCCCTCCTTATATAATTTCCAACATCTTTCTTTTGAAACTCCATCATGCTGTATACATTCAACCACGCTCTTTACTTAAAACCGCTTGCACACCCTTCCATTCCACCACGTGTATAATATAATAATTAATAATATATATATATAAAATATATAGTAGTAATATAATATTAAATATATATATAAATAGATAGTTATATATAAATAAATATAAGATATATATATAATATAAATAAAATAATATATATAGTAATAAAAAGATAAATGATATATATATAAATAGATAAAATATATATATATATAATATATAAAAGTAATAGAATAAAAATTTTAATATATTTATATAATATAATAAATAAAATAATATATTATAATAATATATATATATATAATATATAAATAAAATAATATATAATAATAAGTATAGTGAATATATATATAGAAAAATAATTATAAAGATTTATATAACGCCACGCCGCAGCAAGTGCGTTGATGTGGGGTGGCCTCGGATACTGGTGGGCGCCAATATCTTGGCCCTCAGTTCCTAGAGCCGAAGAACTAATTTTTTGTTTTAAATCCGCCACCAAGTTCCCATATGTAAGAGTGCCTTCTCTCTCTTTTTCCTCGCAGCCGCCCATGAGCTGTCTTGCTTCTCTCCAGACTAGAGATCAACTCCCACACTGCCTCCCCGGTAAGCAGTGAAAAACCGGTCCATTTACGCTCACCTCCACTGGAGCCTTCCGATCTCCGGTAAGGCCGAATGAAGCCAATGTGAGCCACTCTCCTTTCGAAAGAGAATACAATCAGTGTACAAATCTCGTTCAAACCCACACAAAAGCCGCGCTCCCATACATCGCGATCGCTAGGGAGGTGCCTAAACAGAACATAATGACTGCCATGTTGCGAACAGTTCAATAGAATCCCAAAATCCTTAAACATCCCCTTACCAAGGGTGAGCGTTCGTAAGGACAACAAGGAAACTTCCAGCTTGGTATCCCCCCTGCCCACCGATGCTTGGGCTCTAAACCTCCCTTCAACATCTACCATTCGCCTTGGAAAGCTCATCCTGTCCAGTCCGACGTCATGATAGTCACCAGATTTACGACGGCATCTAAAACCGGGAACATTGGGCGCATGCTGTCATTCTGAATCGCAACCCTTTCCCAACCCTCCCCTCAATGCGTCAATTCATCCACGAATAAGCTATAATGATTTGCGCTTCCGAATCTAACAACCACATCGACTAGTCATTTATTCAGATTTCGCTTATCTCACTCCAAGCGCTTAAAACCTAATTCAAAAAACACAACGATTGCTGTGCAGCAATTCTTCGGCCTGCTCCATTCCACGCAAAACAGAATATTTAGTTTGTCCCCCTCTCTACGTGAGGGTAACGCAAGAAACGCTGACAGAGAGGCCAAATGCCACCCCCATTCGGCAGTCGTCCAGTACCATCCCGGATGCCATCGACAAGGCTACCTCCCACACCCTGCATCTTCGTCTCAGCAGTTTTTCGATCTTGCAAGAATGTCTGCACAATGATTCAGAGAGAACGGAAACCTTAGAAAAAAAAAGCCGTCATCGGGAGGCTCCTCCACAGACGAAAGCGCTACACGAGGTGAGTCTACCCCTCCGGAATGGCCACACCAACATCACTGCCACATCCACGACAGTCACGGAACCCCCCCTCTCCATTCGGCCAAATTGCCAGGTAGTCATACCGCCGCAATCTGATTTTCGCCATATCTCATTGAGTTCCCAGCGAACCATCGC
>JABUQX010008917.1:0-7500 GCA_015478945.1 Trachelipus rathkii
GAATATTCTGGGGAACAGGTTACAGCAATAAGCGACGAACAACTCTTCACCTCCTTAACCTGAACTTGGTTTCTTTTGTTTAGAATCTATCATGCATGCAACTTTGATTGCTGCATCGATTTCATCAATTTCATTTTTAGATCTCTTGCCGGCTTTCACAAACTTATCGTTGATTCTTCCCAAAGTGAGATCTGTCTTTTGGGGCTTGATTGGTTTATTTTTCCCAGACATCAAAGCACCGGTCTTTGTCTGACCTTAATCTCAACGAATGATATGCCGCATCGATTCTACAATTACTATTCTCAGGCGTCTCCGCCGTCATCTCAGACTTTATTGCCTCATTAACACCGGCTTCAAAACAGCCTGAATTTGAGGAGTCTTCTTGATTTTGGAATGGGAGATTTCCATTCAGATTTTCTCCTGTCTTACTATCTTTTGTAGCAGTTTCCGTTTCATGAGTTGTTTCAGCGACGGATGTGTCCTTGCTGACATCAATTTTATCATTATTTTTTTCAATAGCATTTTCAGCTTTACAAATAACTTCGACAATGGTTGTGTCCACGTCGGTATCAATTTTATCATTATTATTTTCAATAGCATTTTCAGCTTCATAAGTAACTTCGACAATGATTGTGTCCACGTCGGTATCAATTTTATCATTTTTATTTTCAGTAGCATTTTCAGCTTCATAAGTAACTTCGACAATGGATGTGTCCTTGTCGGTATTAATTTTATCATTATTTCCGAACCCTATTGTCTCCGGACCTAGCGCGCCTGGGATATTCCCCAATGTTAAATCATACAATGCATCGGTTCAGACATAAAGCTTCGACGTAACCCGTTGTAGACGGAGTCGAATCCAAATTCTTGCTTCAGGGGTTGTCCTAAGGGTGTTATCAATTAGAAGCATTTTTCTAATCTTGCCTGTGAATTGATGGTTTTTCACAAACTTCTTTCTCGCAATTACGCCACTACACCCTGTATCACAAAGTACTGATACGTCAATGCCATTTATAGAACCGTTCGTAACAGGCATGAGGGAATGTCTGTCGTTTGAATCATCCTGACATGACATGGATATACGGGGATTAATTTTCCATTGACGGTGGCAACATGCCGTCCTTTCCAATTTTTACTTCACGTCAACACCTCATGCGTCTTCCACAATTGGACAATGCCGCGCAAAATCCCCTTTGTTAATAGGATTTATCAATTGTAACGGCAGGACATTTGTGTATTTCTTTTCCTTGGGGCGTGCCATCTTCTCTCCGCTGTCTTGTTATTCGCGGTTAAATTTATTATCATAATAGTGCCGATTACGTGGAAATCTGTTGTTTCCATTTGGGCGGAATAACAAGCGCTGGAATCGTGGCCGCCTTTGTGGCATATTCCACAAACTTTGGTGTGTTGGGGTTGAGTATTATGACTTTGTATTTCCTCGTTATTGTCAGATGTCACATAAGGGTTCAAGTCTTCCCTTTTGGTACAAAAGTTCTTACCCCTTGCTTGAAGAAATCTATCCGCGCGAGGAGCGATGTCGTTTAAACTAGAGAGTCCTACCTCTCTTAGATGAACAGCTAAGTCCTTTGGGCAACAGGTGAGAAATTGATCAACCACCATAAGATCGGTTAAACCTTGAAAATCTTGGTTGAAACTTGAGAGTTCACACCACCTTGACAAATACGATTTAATCCGATTCAGTATTGTAATGGGCGCCTCATGCTGTTTTGGCTGGCTTCCTTAAACTTAGCCCTATAACCATCTTCGGTCATATTAAATTGAATAAGGAGGGCTTCCTTTAAGCTAGATAAGTTTGCCTCCCAACTTATCATTAGATAAGTTGGGAGGCAACTTGCTATAGACTGACAAAGCACGTCCAGTTAGAAGCGCACTAAAATAGAGAGGCCATAAACTGCGATCCCAATTTGAAGAATGTACCGCATAGCTCTCAAAACGTTGAATGTACGCGTCCATTTCGTCCCTTGATTCGACGAACGGGGCCATATTCGGTACCTTAACATTGGTCG
Source organism: Trachelipus rathkii (assembly GCA_015478945.1). Lineage (NCBI taxonomy): Eukaryota > Metazoa > Arthropoda > Malacostraca > Isopoda > Trachelipodidae > Trachelipus > Trachelipus rathkii. Next base: position 2,028 of record JABUQX010008917.1, read on the forward strand.
ATCGGGATACATTGCTTAAATGGACGGACGATTGAGACTGATTGGACAGTCGTATTCCGTTCCAATTCGAAGTTCCGTGTGCGTTCGGCTTCTTAATTGTTTATTTAATAATGCAGCTTTCCTATCGTCTTCTTCTTTCTTGAGTTGAGCATTCCTTTCAGCTTCCTCTTTTTTGAGTTGAGCATTCCTTTCAGCTCTTTTTAATTCAGCAATCCTCTCTTCTTTCTTGAGTTGAGCATTCCTTTCAGCTCTTTCTAATTCGGCTACCTTCTCTTCTTGGTAAGCTTTCTCTTTCTTTGATAAATTCAACAGACTCTTTGCCTTTTAGGCCTAATTCTTTAGCCATCTGACACCAGGATTGATAGTCCATTATTATTGTCGACAAAAGTGAGAAGAGACCGTGAAGAATGGAAGAGAGGTGAGTAACTAAATTCAGCAAGTGTAATGAAGAAATAATGTCAAGCTATATTCCTTCTCGGACAAGGCCACCCAAAAACGTGTCGAGATATTTTATCGATGAGGACACGCGGGTTCAGTATCAATAAATATTTTTATGTTGTCTAGGGGTCAATACTTTATCAAAACCTTTATAACTTTGCTGAATATTAGGTCCAAGCTTCAATGAGAATTATCTAATGGTTCTAAAAGCCGTGCAGGTTTGCAAATCAATCAAGATAAAAGCTGGAGTTTTACTTGCATATAATATTAAAAGATATCCAAATCACAAGTTTAAAGATCGATAGTACAAAAAGCAAAAAGTCATTATAATAATATCTCTGCCTTTAAATACTATTTGGCAGTATCTTACATATAGTAATTAACGAAAATAATATCATTCCTTAACTTGATAGTCTAAAATTATTAGATACCCTAACATATTACAGTTAATAATTTTACTCTATCACAATTTGTCTAAAATAAATCTTCTTTATATAAATAATAAATTGAGCGAATTATGAAATATTCTAACTTAAATAATAATAAAAAAAATCAATTAAAATAGTCTTTCCAAAAATTAAATAAATAAACTTTGAAGTTAAATAATTAGACAATTATGGCCTTCAGCAAGATATAACTTGAAATATATATATATATATAATATATTATATATATATATATATATATATATATTATATATATATATATATATATAGCCAAACCTAAAGAATTTACCCGCATGATATCTCGAAACTAAGATAGATCAAAGAAAACTGATAACATATATGGAATCAGCGTATGAAATTTGTATGGAAAATGAAAAAAAAAAATTTAATTTTTTTTTTATAAAACTACGATAGGTAGAAGAAACCTAAAAACATATATGGTATCAGCGTATAAATTCTTTTAGGGGGCTCGAGGCCGACGGTGGGACAGAGTTGGGGAACGTTTTTCCATACCCCGTAGGGGAGGGGCGGAGGAGACCTCCCGCGACACCCAAATACCAAAGAGCGGGGGTTCCGGAGACCCTCACCCGAGGGGGGAAATAGTCCTACCCCCGTGTCCCCCAGGAGGCCGAGAGACCCGACTCTTTGCATCTTTTGCGGTTTTACCCTGGGGTATTCTTTTAGTTAAAAAAAAATCTTTTTTCATACATATTTCATAACGCTGATTTAAATATGTTATTAGTTTTCTATGTACCCTATCGTAGTTTTGGATATAAAAAAAATTAAAAAAAAATTTCATTTTCCATACAAATTTTCATACGCTGATTCATACTATGTTATCAGTTTTCTTGTATCTATCTTAGTTTTCGAGATTTCATGCGGGTAACTTTCTTTATGTTTCACTAATATATATATATACTATATATATATATATATATATATATATAATATTATATATTATATATATATATATATATATATATATATATATATATATATATATATATATATATTATTATAAAAACTTAGATTTAAGCAATATTGACGAACTTTTAAGTATGAAGGGCATTTTGGTTTTTCAATTATGTTCAGAAAGTGAAGGTAAACGCCATCTACCGGGAGTTTCGGAAATGTTTCATTTTATTATATTTAAAATGATCCATTTTTAGAAAAGTTAGACTGTAAAATAGAATTTTTTAAAAATATATATAAAATATTATAAAATAAAAATAAAAATAAAAGTTATAAATTTGTCAAATGTAAATATTAATATTTGTATAAAAACTTGATTATTATTTATGTAACTTTTTTTATTATAACTTTGTACGACTTTTTCGTTAAAAATAAATAATCTGGTGTTTCGCTTTTGTCTTATTAGCCTTTAAAGAGATAATTCGTAGCTCTTTGCTACCACTACAGAGATAATTTGCTAATATAGAACAATAAGCTGAAATATCAGATCCGACCAACGAAGAAGTTGGACTACAAGATCTCCGACTGGCCCTACTTCTCTCCCTCTCTCTGAGCCTACCAGGAGGCTTAGGAACCTCCTCAGGGTTACCAAGAACCCTTTGTACGATCTTCAAGAGGTTCTCCTCTCGGTGGATGGTGCTTTCGCTTGACCTCCGAGATCATCCAGTTTGTCTACCACCTAAAAAGTAGTTTAACTACTAGAGAGATAATTTCGCAGGTAACCGCTGAAGTTACCTGTCATAGAGATAATTACAGAGAGTGTTTTATACTCTCTGTCCCTTCCAGATTGTCACAGAGTTGGCCAGAAGAACACCCAGCCTCCTGTTTAGCCAACGATTTACCAACGAGCTCATGCAGATCAGCCTACGACCGCCTTTGCCTTAGCCGGACTTCATCCGAACCAGTCAACGACTTATCCTGAAGTGGAGCAGACTGACACCGCTGCATACACAGTCTTAGCCTGAACATTACCCGCAAAAAGGCGACTAAACATCCTACCTAATTCTAGACCTCCATCAAGAGCAGCATCCCCAACTCTGCCGGAAAACTACTAGAGCAAGTTGATATTTGTGCCGTTATGGTAGGACCTGACATAAGGTCTGTTAGTCCTGCATATTAGGTAAGTCATCCTTGGTTTTGTGCTAAAAATAGTAATTGTAAATATAGGGCTTTGTAATATATTAAAACAAGAAAAAAGAATTACAAATTAATTAGCTGTAGGCTTGTATATAAAATATATATATATATATATATATATATATATATATATATATATATATATATATATATATATAATATATATATTAAAATGAATGTATGTATGTTTGTATATGTATTTATAAAAGTTAAATGTATGTATGTTTGTATATAATTATATAAGTAAAAGTAGGTTAAACTATTTGTTTATAAAGTGGTTTTATGTTGTATATAGCTATAAAGTTGTGTGTATGCATAAGTATGTGTGTCTGTGTGTGTACCTATGTGAGATAGTGTATGAATATGTTTGTGTAAAAAATACTAAAATACTTGAGTTTTAGTTGTAAGATGAAAAGAAAGAAAATAGGAAAATTTGTCTGTTAGAATAACGGAGACATGTTTAAAAATAAAGAATTCTAAGTAAAATATATTATTACAAAAAAATAATCTGGTTATATTTTGATTTAACAGTTTTGAAATATGGATTATAATAAGACATATAGAATCGAAAATATGACGAGAGGAATCCTGAAAAATGGCAACACTACTGTGACGTCATAAAAAGCAAATCAAAATGGCGGACACGGAGCGGAAAAGCACACACTTGTTGCTCAGACTTGGCCGTGTTAACATCGTTCTCTCTGTTGTTTGAAATTACTTATAAAAAATCTTAGAAATAGTTTTGTATATTTTAAAGTGCTTCATAGTATATTTAAAAAATAGTTTGTTTGGTTTTGTTGTAAATAAATTAATTTCTCGGCTATATTAAGAAAGTAGTCAGCCATTTTGTATTTTGACAGTTCGACAACATCGTGAAGGATTTTAAGGTAATAGTTAATACAGAGTGGTATTAAATATTTGTGAGGATTTAAATATCATTATTGCCTTGGCAGTTGGTTTAATTAAATAATATTATTGCCTTGGCAGTTGGCATTATTGAAGTGTCCTTTTCTTGAAAGTTAACATTTTGATATATTATTGCTTTGGAGGTCAGCATTATTACGAATATTACTGCATGGGCAGTGATAGATTATACATAGGAAAAATTTGTTTAAATAAAGTTATAAGTGAGTGTAATTACAATAACAATTAAAAGAGATTTGTTTGCTTAGTTTGATTTTTAGGGTTTTGAGTTGTAAATTTAATTTGAGTTAGTCCGGAAAGATTTTAGGAAGGAATTTTAAAGTTTTTTTGTTTTTATGATTGCATTTGAATTAAAGTTTAGCCGTTTGATATTTTATTGCGTTAGTTTCCTTTTGTTTTGGGTTTTATTTATTAAAGCTTTAGTTGAGGTACATCGAGTTTAAATACACGTGGACACGAAATAAGTAGCCCTAGTTGTTACCAACCGGCAGACGCCATTTTGAAAAAGAGTAGCAACTGACTTAAGAGTTAACTGTCTGAATAGTTTAAATTAACTTAATTTTCAGAGGATTGGGATTGTGACAGTTAATATTCGAACTTTATAAATTTTATTAGAAAATAGGCTTTATATTACAACAAGCTTGAATATTTTCGGATTGCGTTAAAGCAGACACGATCTTGGAAGATAACTTCGAATATTTTGAACTGAATTAGGTTAGACTTGGAATATTTTTGAACTGAATTAGGTTAGACTTTGAATATTTTTGAATTAAATTAAATTAGACTTTGAATATTTTTGAATTGAATTAAACTAGGCTTTGAATATTTTTGAATCGATTTAAATCAGACTTCGTATATTTTTCGAATTGATCCAGGTTGACTTTGAACATTTTTGGATTGTGAGAATCACCTTAAATTCTGAACTTCGAATGTTTTAATATATTGTTCTGAAGCGACTTTACAACATTTTGGATTTAGATTATAGCAACGTTGAGTGCTTCGAGTTTTTTTTGTAACGGTTTTCAACCTGTCGAATATTGAAATACTTTAGGTTGAATTAAACTTATATAAGGTATAGTAACACTTTGTTCTCGAAGCATATGAGGATATTTTGGATTTAAATAAACTTTTGGAATGAGTATTTTGCACTTTGAAAATTTATTGAAGTTTCTATACGACTTTTTGACGTAATTTAGAACAGTTACATCGATTGTTGAGACCAAGTGCACTCAGGAATTAATTTAGTTCAGGTTTTAATTACGTGCATTGAATAAAATAGTTGATCGATTTAACTTGGTTTAGGTTGATGCTTCTGAAATTTTGGATTAGTTTAGTTGTGTTCTGGATCGATTTCGAACATAGCCTTTGTGAATTAAATTGAGTTAGTTTATAGTGAGTCTTAATTAGAGCATTTTGATAATTAATTACAGATTATTAACAGTTGTGACCATTTATTTGCATTTGAAGTATACATGAACAGTTTGGTTAGCAATAATATTTTTCGAATTATATTCTGCTTTTGGTATCATACGAATTGGACTTTAGCGGATAATTAT
>JABUQX010008917.1:12500-24432 GCA_015478945.1 Trachelipus rathkii
AAGCAAATTCGAACGGAAACTCAAAAACGCCACTCAACTTCGACTTATTTGTTTGGGTCTAACTTCATTAGACCAAACCATAGATATCAGTTATCAGATCCATTTAGATATTCCTCCCCTTGCGTTTAACTAATAAACAATTCATTTTAAAAACATTTTGTTTTTACCCCCTATTAGAGATCTTCATTTTTACCTTGCCTATCAAGGAGGGTTCTTCTTCAAGGAGGGTTCCTCTCAATTCAAGGTTCAAGGTGGATCTATCAGAGGAGGAATTCATGTGTTGCAGGGAATGCATTTTGGATAGTTCAGGTGAATATGCGGTAAGCCGTTAGGAAACTAGCTTTCCGTTGGGCACTATAAACAGTGGTGGGGGTAGCATAGATTAACAGACTAACTCTTAACACTTCGTTCACCACAGTGAGTAGATAGATAGTAGACCACATACTGAACTGACTATTTTCTCGTCTTTCTCATCAGATTAATCCATTAATCAATTACCACAGACAGTCATTTTAGTCTTCGATTCTTTCGACGCTGTATAAGTTTCTGTTCTCACTTCTAAATTTATTGGTGTTTGGGGACTCAGGCTCAGTATAATCCGGGACTTCTTTCCATTAACTCTCCCTAACATCAGTAGCAGTCATTTTTTTTTTAAATAAGCCCCATTAATTGCATTATCAAGAACATAATAATAATATTATAATACATAATTATAATAAATTAACTAATTCAAATAATTTTAATGCTAACTTGATCCATTCTTATACCCGACTTATTAATTCATAATTCATTTAATAAATCATCTGACTGAAAGAGTCTGAAAGAAAGACGTCGGCGCTTCTTGAGTCAGCCTCTTCCCTCGGCCAACACTTGTGCAGCATGCCGTCTCAGACCAGTACCTCGTTTCATGTTATCTAATCGGGAATGAATTTTGTGTGAAGTTGGAGTTAAGTAATAATACGCTTTTCATATTATTATTATATTAATTTATTACGGATTTTGTGTGTGTTTTAAATAAAATTGAGCTGTTAGTTTATAAATACGGGGATATTGAATGCGTACATTCGATTTAGTTTTCATATTAAAAATTACTAAAATTCTTTTTCGAGTGTGAGCCTATTGAAATTCCAAATACAGAGATGTGATTCATATATGAAACGCATTCATTCTCTTGCATTGTCCCATAAAACACTATATATATTATATATATATATATAATATATACTAATCTATATATATATATATATAGTTATATATATATATATATAATATATATATAATATATATATAGTATATATATATATAATATATAATTTCTGCCCTGGCCCACTTAGTGGAGGGACCACACCGCCTGCCAGAAAGCCGGCCCTGCTCTTGGGTGGTTCCACAGGTCGAGAAGCAGAAGTTAAAAGCGAAGGCGGTACGGGGGGCGTCGAGGGCCGGGGCACTCCAGAAGGAAGTGCTCCATTGTGTCCGGGATATACAACATCTAGTGCAGATGGGGAAACAACGTTGTCAAGTTTGAATCTGAATTTATATTCAAAAGATTTGTGTTTGACCTTGAATCTGCTCTGGGCGAGGTTAATTTGGTTTCTTCTGGACAGTGATTCTTCTGTAAGGGAGATGTTTGGGGGTTGGGGTGTTTAGTAGATTGTTATTCGGGCGGTTTTGAAGATATGTGTTAGTTAATTGTGCATGGATGTGAGAGAGCCAAGACCTATTGGTGGGGTGGAGGGGGGAGTTGTATGTAGAATGTCATTATAAAGTTTAGCTGGTGAGGAGGGGGGATTTTATGTCTATGCCGGGGGGGTTGGAGACGTGAGTATTTGGTGGCATGGATGGGTTTGATTGAGTGTTTTCTGGAAACATTGTGTCCCTACCATCTTAAAGTGGGTAGGGATGGGAAGGATATGTGTCTGCGTCATGTACATGTTGAATGGGGTGTTGTTTTGGTACATCCGGTGAATTATTCTAAGGGCTGCGTTTTGGGAAATTTGGTAAATGTTGGTTTAAGTTGGATTGTGATAGTGCTGGGAAACATGCGGGGGAATCATAGTTTATATTTGTTCTGATGAGTTGTTTGTAGATTGTGGTAAGGGTGTGTTTTCTGTCTCTGAAGTTGTGTTGGAGAGGGTTCGGCGGGTGGTTTAATTTCCGTTGCGGTGAGGAAATAATTGTTGATGGGGGGGGTGAGAAGTCGATAATGTGTTGTGTCGTAAAGTGCGAGTCCTAATATTTTTGGGGGTTTTGGTTTAGGGGGAGGGGGTTGTTTTTCAAGTAGACTATTGGACTATTGGGTGAATGGGATTGGTGGCGGTGTGGGGTTAGGGGGGTGATGGGGGGTGTAAGGGGGGGAAGTTCTCATTCAATTGGTGAGTAACCAAGTTTCTAGTAATTGTAGGTATTCTTGGGTGTGGTTGGGTGGCTGTATTACAAGTGGATGTTGGGAAATGAGACTGATGTTGTCTGAGTAAGTGATTAGTTGGGTGGATTGTTGGTAGGGTGCACATGCTCTGCTTTAAACGAGATCTGGAAAAGAAGGATGGAGAGAAGGAATGGGCACCCTGTGTAACGCCGTTTTGTAAGTTTAATGGAGTGTGAGAGGGTGTTTTTGTGGAGAACTTTGGCGTATCGATTGGTGAGGAAGTTTGAGAGCCACTTTTTTATCATTGTTTTCTAGGGGGATTGAAGGATTTTTTGTAAAATAGGAATGTATGTGGGGACAGTGTCAAGGCTTTGAAGATAATGTCGATGGCTGTGAGTATGGATCTATGTGATGGGGATTGGTTGAAGCATTAATTATGTGTTGTGTGAGGGAGGTTTGAATGATTGCCTTTAAATCCATGTTGGGATTCTGGGAGGGTGATGTGTGGGGATATTTTTTTTTAATATTAGTTTCTCCAGCAGTTTGCTGATGGTGGAGAGAAGAGAGAATATTGGGCGATAGGAGGATGGGGAATTGGGGTCTTTTTTGGGTTTAAGTTTTGGGAGAATGAGTGCTTGTTTCCAGATTGGGGGTATATAATTGAGCTCCCAAGATTTGTTAAAGATTTCTGTAATGAGGAGAATTGCTTTTCCTCCTAGTGTTTCAGGTGGAAGTTGACGATTGAGTCTGGTCCTGTGCTGGTGAATTTTAAAGGTTTTGATGGTATCTGATTATCAATGTTGTTGTAAATGGAAGTGGAGGGGTTGTGATCTGAGGGAAGTTTTTTGAGTTGTTTTTTTGTAACCTCTATTATTGGGTAGTTGGTTTAGCGGAGATATTAGCGATAGTGTTTTGCAAGCTTTCTGCTTGTTGTTTGAAGAAGGGAGGGAGTTTGTCAGGCAGGATGGGCGATTTCGTGTGAGGGAGGGGGTTTGTTTATTGAATTGTTAATATATATATATATATATATATATATATATATATATATATATATAATATATATATATATATATATAATATACTATATTATAATATATATCTATATTTATATATAAATATATATATAATATATATATGTAAAAGTTTTTAACCGGAGCAATATTTAATATCTACAAATTATTAAATACAAAGAATCATGAAACGAAAAGTTTAAAAATAAATAAAAAGCAATTTTAATTTGTTAAAAATTTAAATTATAATGGAAATTAAAATTTATTTTGTCAATTTTGAAACGGACTACTTTGACAGCTAATGGGAAATTAAGATATATATATATATACGTATATAATATATATATATATATAATATATATATATATATATATATATATAATACATATATATATATATTATTATACATATACTTATATATTTTACATGGTAACCGTACCACTCACACCATTGCCGCTTTGCAAAATGAGGCGTAATAAATAAAGTAATAAATAAATAAAAAAACTTACATAAAGAACAAAACTTTCTGATAAAGGAAAAATTAAACAACCCAAACCTTTATCCTAACGCAATTCCCTCGGCTGGTGCAGATAACGGGACTTAATATAGAGGAAGATTGAAAATTGCGGGGAAAATAAAAGAAGGCAAGGAGTTCCCAGAACAGATGTGGCATATAAAAGAAGGATGGTACCGACAACGAGTGATGCCTTGAGTCTCCAATATCACACAATTTTCATGAGAGAGAACAAGGCCCCTCTTGTGTTACGACAGGGCGATCGCAGTGGTGGAGGTATGCGAGAGGTCAATTCTCTCGAGCACCTGCCGTTGAGTATCCTATAGAAAAGAGATAGGGCAGCAACGTCGTCACGAACGCAGAGAAAAGAGGGTCAAGGAGTCAGAGAGTATGGGACGTTTATAACCCTCTTAGCCTTAGCTTCAAACTCTATCCAAAAGGAGGTGGAACCGGACCCACCCCAAATGTGGGAACAAGTATTCCATACAGGGGCGAAAAAGACCTTTATATAACTGGAGTACCTGAGCAGAAGAAAAAATTCACGCAATCTGAACAGAATTCCCAGCTTTTTGAGGCCATTTTTAGCAACCGATGTGATGTGAGGTGTCTCCCAAGACAATTCACTATTTATGTTTAGTCCTCCGACATGTTTATGTTTGTTTAGCAGTAAGCACATTAGAGCCGCAAAGGGATAGGAAAAAAGTTGGGGAGAATTTGTGTATATATACAGAGATATATATATATATATATATACTATAATATATGATATATATATATATATATATATATATATATATAAAATATATATATATAATATATAATATAATATCAATAATTGCTTCGTTGCGCCACCGAGTTGCGCCTACTGCGCCTATGGCGCACTAGCAATTTGTAGGCGCAAAGGCGCAAAGGCGCAACAATTTTTTAAAAAGGGGCGGACTAAGCAAAGGCGCACGGCCAATTCTCTGCGCCTATAGCCCCTATGAACAGGAACAAAGCATTTTTTAACCCTTAAAAGTTTTAGAACGTTAAAAGTGGGAAACTTGTATCATTCTAAAAAAACCAGTGTAAAACTTTTTATATATATATATATATATTATATATAGTATATTAATATATATAATATATATATTAAAATATATTATATTATTATATATATATATATATAATATATATATATATATCTATATATATATATATATATATATATAATATATATATATATATACTAACTATATATATATAAATTGGCAGAAGATGTGCTGAAAAATTTTCAAAATTTCTGCAGCGCTCGTGCTGAACTCCTGGGGGAAAACATGGACCACAAAGGACATGGAGGAGGAGGAGGACGTGTAGATATTAGTTCACACGGTGTTTAATTACAAAAATTAACAAATGTGTTTTTCTTCCTTAAAATAAAAGCATAGGCTTTATTATCGACCTAAAGTTTACTTTGCAATAAATTTAGCGAACAGCCACCGGCCGGCGAAAGGTCGCAGGCGCAAAGGCGCATAGGCGCAAAGGTCGAATAGGCGCTGATGTGGCCAAAAAATATAGGCGCACAGGTCCGACGCGCATAGGCGCATAAGGGCGCAGGCCGCACTCAAAAAATTATAGGGCGCGCCAGCTCTGATAATATTATATATTATATATATATAATATATTAATATAATATTATATATATATATATATAATATATTATATATATATATATTATATATAATATATATATAATATATATAGTATATTATATGTCCTGCCTCCCGAAAGCATCATGCACGTAAATAAAAAACTATAACAGGCTCACTGGAAAATTAAATACATTAAGATTATTGGAAATAGTGCAGTGTAAACGTTTGAAAACATGCTCATTTTGCTTTGGTTCAAGTCAATTCCAATCCATGTATACATATCCTCCTTTTTTTTTTAAGGCATATTCAGCGATAAGACTCCGCCAGGTACATATGTATATACAAAACTTATATTTTATATAATATGATATATATATATAATATATATAATATATATATATATATATATATAATTACTATATATATATAATATATTAAATATATATAATATATATATATATATATATATATATATTATATATATATCCTATATTATATATATATATATATATATAATATATATATATATATATATATAATATATATATATCTATATCTATATATATTTATATAACTTTGATATAGCATGTGTTGCTTTTAGGTTATTTACGACAAGTATACACTTTAAAATCACTTTTATTAATTAAAAATCATTAAACCTCCTAATGAAGGCTTTCGTCTTAAAGCACCTTTTTAAGCACAGACAATACGTGATGATCTGTTGATTTTTTTTCCTTTTTGTGAATTTAACTGTTAGTAGGTTTGTCTTCCAATAAACTTTTGTAGTAGGGTGACATTTGCATAATTTTTTTCTGATTTTTTTCTATTTTGTGATCTCCAGGACAGCGGTTATAGTTGGGAAGATTATATACACAGAAGGCTCAGTAATTTTCTTTTATTGGTGTTATGTATGTTGTTTCTGATGCGTGTCATGTTTTTGAATGTTTATTTTGGTGGTTTTGGTTGTTACTTGATGTGTGAGAGCAGAATTTTCATGGTGTGTGTCAAGATCGTGTTTGTGTTGGTTTTTCCTGCGGTTAAAGTCTATTGTTTCGCCATAATAGCTATTGTCACAATTGTTGCAAGGTATTTTGTAAAGGCAGGGTTTTTTTTTTTTGTTTTGATTTGGGGTGTTTTAAGACTTTTTTAATTAGAATATTATTGGAGGGTATTAGTTGTATATGGTTTGGTATGATTTTTTATGTGGTTAATGTTTGTTTGGTATCGGTATGTATGTTTTTTGTGTATTGTGTTGAAGGGTATTTGTGTCAGAACATTTTTTCTTTGCGTTTTTTTTAAGCTTTGTGAATTATGTTGGGGGGATATTTGAGTTTTTGGAAGGTGTTTTTTAGAAATTCTGTTTCATGATGTAAGTGTGCAGGAGAGCAAATTTTGAAAGCCCGTAGGTAGAGTGCTGAAAGTGTGGCTTGTTTAGTGTTATTTGTGTGTGCGGAGTACCAATGGATGTAAGTGTTGGGTTGGAAGTGGGTTTTCTATAAACGTGAACGAAGGTTTGTTGTTGTGATCAGTTAATATAAGTGTGTCTAAAAAGGGGTGGTGTTATTTGTAGAAGTTTCCATTGTGAATTGTATATCTGTGTGTAAGGTATTTAAATGAAAATTTAGAAATGTGTTGTGATTGGTTGTGACTGGACGCTGCAAATATTCATCTACTAATCTGAGCCAGACCCCACGCAGGGCAGAAGTTGGTGAGCGGAGAATATGTGTAGTGTCAAGAAGTTCCCTGAATAGTTACTGAGCATGGCGACAATGGGGAGCCCATGCTGACATGAACCATATATATATATATATATAAAATATATATATAAATATACATATATAGATATATGAATATATAAATAAATATAATATATATAATAGGGTATAAAATGGCCTTTAATAGTATATATAGTATTCTAACACATTATATATATATATAGAATATCATAATTAATTATAAAAAAATATATATAATTATTTAATTATTATCATCAATAAGCCACTAGATAGAGAGAAACCGATGAGAGATAAATATAATAGAGCACACCGCGAGTAAATATAAATGCAACAATATATATTATAGTATATATATGAATATATCTATATATATATAGTATTATGATATATATATATATATATAATTGTATAGTATGTACGTATAAGGTTTGAGGTAGCTGTAAACCTGTTTGAGATAAACCGCCACAACCTCTAAGCTATATAAAATATTAAACTGAGAAATGTTTTGCGGGGAAATACGATCGTGACGAAAATGTACGGGCTTCCATATATTATGACACGGAGCTCTTCGGTATCACCGAGAAATAGCGGCTAGATTAAGCCGAGAGTAGCGAGACGCAATTATACTGAGCCTGTTTACAAGCTACGGCCGCGAGGCTAGATAGTCGCACCTTCGAAAAGTTATCACCTTACCCCCAAATCCAAGTAAATACAAGTTAAACTTATTCCCCGGGTCTAGTATACAGTTAACGGGAGCTCACAAGGTTCAAAGCCTATATATATAGATCTATCATATTTTTTATTATCAAACCAGTGGGGACCTCAGTAATATCTTCTTTTTCCTCCACCTATAAGCCCGGTAAACGAAAGTTAACATATTATTTTTCAGTCGGATAACTATATCAAGTCAAGTTAAGTTACGTATATATATATAGAAATAATTATATATAAAAACAGTTTATAAAATAATAATTAAATACACATTTGGTACTCATATACTTTACATAGAATTATGGTTTACGGGATACCTTCTATAGGAATTGTAGACTGCTATAATTTGATTATTGGAACCATATTATTGCTTATAAGAACCAGTTTCATATGTGTTAGCTAGTGCTATATTATAATGCTTAAATTGAGCCTATCAGGTATAGTAGATAGAGTTATTGGTACATTTCATAGTGATAGTAGATTTAGGAGATTGGACCAAAAAGATATGCCCGCGAAAATATCAGCAGATTATTTTCATTGGCGCTTGCAAGTAATATGACTACCTCATAAAATGTGCGAAGGGAGTTGCGCTCGGGGATATTTGATCTCAGCCTGGTATATCACACACATTAACTCGAAAGAACCTAGTTAATCTTAACATCGAAAAGTGCAGCCCGTGTGCACACAACTCCATATTCCTGTCTTCTGTAAAAAAAATCTTTGTTCATATATATATATGGCGAGAAATAATAAAATATATAAAATCCTATTCAACCACATGCAGAGAAGAGAGAGCTGTTTACAGTGCGATGAAACTAGATAGATGCGAATATTCGTGCGTCCTACTCCCGGATAGTCCCCGCCGCGCCGCCGTGGACTCACAAGCGGCAGCGACAGTTGAGAAAAATCACAAAAACAACCGAAAAATACTTGCGTGAGGCGAGGTGTCATGAATAAATTGTTTAGTCTTTCTTATTCGGGAACAGGCAATAAAATAGAAATGTGAGTAATCGACGATTGCAAGCTAATAGTAATCACATATCAGAGAGGGGAGGAGATATTAGAGATATGAGAGAAGCCACACTCACAAATATACCTCATGTTTCGCATAGCCTGCGCGGTAGCGCGCGCGAGCGAGCATGGTGCGGACGTTGCGTTGGCGTGAGAAAAAGTTTGTTTCGTTAAACAAAGTATTTCTCTCCGCGCAGATCGCCGTTTATTAATTTCCGAGAATCGGATGATTTAATAACGGGTCGCTAACTGTGGCCGTTCGGGACGTAGAAGTGGAGCAAACAGGCTCATGGAAACGAGCAGTGCGTCCTGTCGTGCCCCGCCCGGGTCTGCAGTCGGGCTCTCTCGCGAAGAACGACAGTTATCTTAGGTAGAACGTCAGATACTTGGATGAATAATGATTATGCTTGGGTTGAGGACCATAAAGGCAATCACAATAACCTATCTGTCCCTTTCGTTTTAAGCAAACATTGTTGTAATCAATGATACTGAACGGTCTGACGAGCAAACTAGACGTCGCAGACAGTAAAGATGTATTTCGAGTTGCTACTGATAAAACATAGCCAGGGATAAGCATTTTTAAAACTATCATTACAAAATGTTTAATAGAAATTGGGGAATCGACAATATGCCAACTTGAATCACTAGAAACAACTGAAACGCTCGATCTAGTCGGAGACGATCCTCGAGGAGAAGGGTAGATGATTGCTCCTGATAGGCCACAAGTTTTGCACTACTGCTCGGTCGCAAGTTCTGCAATGTGCCATGTTCCCGATCCCCCCCTCCCTATTTTTGGTTTCCAGAAAAGACTAAAAATCCTACAGACCCTCAATTATTTCTGCGGTTTAGTTTAATACCGCGACATTGGGGGGACTTACGAAGAACAGAAAATATCAGCTTATCCAATCACTTCAGGGTGTCGTGAGAGGGGGGATAAGATTTTATTTTTTTTTCCGGCCTTTAAAAAATTTTTTTTAAAAAAAGAATATCGGCCTTTCCGATGTTAAGAAAAAATTCGCAAGATCATCGATATATTCGCCTAAGAAAATATCGGTGGGTGGCCGGAGCAATGAATATCGTATAAATGATAGGGGAAGTACGAGGACCAGAGAATGATCGATTAATTTCGATATGTTTTATGGCCATCCGGCTACTACAACTATGGAACGGAGTTAACGCAAACAATCCTTGAGTGCAATTTAGAAGCACGCTAGCTAAGCCACGATGAAAAAGCTCGTGTAAAGGCATTATATTCGCAATACAGATGTGGCTCAAGCTCAATTTCCTATGAGATATCCGTAAACCAATCTAGAGTTATGTAGCAAATGTGTTATGATTGATTAGTTAAAAACTTTCACGACTGTTAATATTTCAACGTAACTTAACTTCGTACTCTGAGTTTCCGCGAGATTGAAAAAAGGGTAAACTTTCGTTACGGAGGATGGGAAAAAGATGTACTTGCAGTCACTGGTGTCGCAAGAAAAGGTAACTTGGCGTATGACTGGACACGGAGAGAAATGGAAGGAGAAAGAAGAAGGGGAAAAAAGGTATACTTCTATTTACGTGGGACCATGGGAAAATAGGATAACTTGGCTGACTCGATCGTAAAAAGGTAAATAATATGCTTTGAAGCCAGGCTTATTATTATTCGACAGCGTGAGTGCGGAGGGAAATTGGAAGCGCGTGAGAAGTTTCCCTTTACGCCCGGTAACAAAAATTTGATGATTTGATTTTTGAAAAGAGCATTTAGGGTTTTGGTTTACAGTGGTGTTTGACTAAGAATATATATATATAGTAATATATAATATATATATATATATATATATCATATATGATTCGTATATATATATATGATATTATATATATAGTATATATATATAATATATAATGATAATATTATATATAATTAATATACTATATATAGTATATACTATATAGTATATACTAGCAGGTATCATTAATAGGCGTATATATATATATATAGTATATAATATAGTATATATATAATATATAATATATATATATATATATATATATATCTATATATATATATATATAATATAGTATATATATATATATATAGTATATATATAATGTTCATTCAGCAATGGGCTCTCCCATGTGTCGCCCATGGCTCAGTACGTATTCATGAAACTTCTGGTGAAGGCCTACACACAATTCTGCCCTCAGACCAACTTCTGCCCTGGTTGTGTCTGGTCTCAAAGATATCGTAGATGACATGTTGTTGCAGCTGTACCCCAGTCACAACCAATCCACACAAGCATTCTAAATCGTCATAAATACCTTACACACAAGATATCCAATTCACAATGGAAAAACTTCTAATAAATAACACCATCCTACTTTCTTAGATCACCACTTATATTAGCCTGATCACAAACAACAGAACCTTCGTTCACCGTTTATAGAAAACCCACTTCCAAACCCCACATACACCATTGGTAGCTCCGCACAACAATAACACAAAACAAGCCACACTTTCAGCACTCTACCTACGGGCTTTCAAAATTTGGCTCCACTGCCTGGCACACTTAACATCATAGAAACAGAATGTCTCAAAAAACAACACCTTCGAAAAGTACTCGGAGAATATCCCCCAACATAATTCACAAAGCATTACAAGAATGCAAAGAATAAAATTTTATGAATACAGAATACCCTTCAAACACAAATACACAAAAAACAATACATACCGATACCAACATAACACAGTTAAACCACATAAAAAGAATCAATACCAAACCAATCATACAACTAATACCTCAATAATATTTTAATTAAAAGTCTTAAAACCCCCCAACATCAAAACTATAAAAAAAACCCCTGGCCTTTACAAAATACCTTGCAATAATTGTGACAATAGCTATTATGGTCGAAACAAATAGACTTTAACCGCAGGAAAAACCAACACCATAAACGCATCTTGACACACA
>JABUQX010008918.1:0-12500 GCA_015478945.1 Trachelipus rathkii
TGTGTTTATTGAATGTTATTAATCATAGTGTTCAAGATACAAATGGATCAGTTAATAGTCATGAAAGCCATTGTGTTATAAACGCTTCTGATTCCATTGTAAAAGGCATAAATGAATTACTTACTAGTAATGAAAGCCAGTCTTTTTTAAATGTTAACGATTCTCATGTTCATAGTATAAAAGACGTAGTCGCTGATGATGAAAGTCAGTGCCTTTTAGATGAAAAATCACTATTGAATAAATATAGGTCAAAGTCTTCGTCTTTCCAACCTGTTGATAATACTTTAGAATATAAATTTCCTTTATTCCCTTTGCTAAAAGTTGGAAATAAATCTTCTTTGAAAAATTCAGTAAATAACCCTTGGTACAACGTAGAAGATAAACCTATCTCAAATTCAGCCCCAGTACCAATACTTGAATCAAGATTGCGTGTAGTGCAAGTTGATTGCGATAAAGGAAAACCTGGTTCTTTGATAGTTCCCGTCGCTGTTAATCCAAATAGTCATAATTACTATAGTTGTTTTGTTGACAGCGGAACTGGAACTAGCTTAATAAGTAAAGAATTTGTTTCAAACTGTTTTAAAGATGTAAAATTGCTCCCGTCCATTGACTTAGGAATTAAAGAAATTACGGGATTACATCGTAATCAGACAATACCCGTTGATCATTATATAAAAATGAAATTATTTTTCCCTAAAACTAATTTTGTCACCAAACCAATTGTTTTTGTTTTACTACCTTCAGAATTCCTGCCTGAATTAATTGTATTAGGAGCTGTTGCCCTGAGAGAAAATGGACTGATGCCTTATATGTCTACTATGAAATTAGTACGTAGAATAGGTTCAAAAATAGAACCAATATCAGTAGACCCAAAGACCTTAACTTCCCCATCTTCTCGATATCGGGATTTAACTTCCTTTCCATGGTGCTCTTAACATTGAAGAGGAATTCTGTGATTATATTATATCTTATATAATCGAATAAATATAATGCCGCTAAAATATCTTTGGCATATCTCTTACTCAATTCCTTTTCTATCTCTTTTCCTACCTCTTCTACCATCTTCTGGGTTTTTTGGGAATCCGGAGGGAAGGGGGGACTGGGATATAAATAAATCAAATACTGAAATGCATTATTGATGCCTAAAGAAATGATTATTTTACATAGGCCCTGCATATATGTCATTCTGAATGGCTTATCTTTAGATAGGAAAAAATATGGTAATTGTTTTGCAGAATAATTATTGTCTAGTATTATATAGCCTAAATTTGAAAATATGCCCCATGATATATTTAAATTTTTCTATGAATTTAAAATTTTATAAAATTTATTTACTAATATATATTTAATCAAAAGTTTCTTGCAGATGCAGATTTATTTTGTACATAACTAAAACCTGAACTAATGCGGTTAAGTTTTTCAGATTCGTTGTGGTGTGATGACCTAGTGTCTCATTTATCCCACACCGCCCGCCAAAAAACGTAGACTATATTTTTTTTGATTAAAAGTCGAGTGGTTTTCTCAGTGTATAACTTTAAGAGTGAAAACGCTTGTATAGTGAAGTGAAGTAAAAAAAAAAATATTATTTGAAAAGTGACCGTAAAGGAATCTGCATTGTAAATCGTTTTTGTAGATAATTTTTACTAATCACATTATGGCCAATACAAAAGTATTTGTGGTCCTCTTTTAGTGTCCCATACTTGGATACTGCATAGTTTCATTTCGTTCGAGAACTCTTACGAACCTCTCACTATTTCGGAACTCTACCCTTGGTCGTTGTAACAATTTAAATGATCCAAATTTGGAAAACACTTAAAATAATCCAGGGTGGGGAGTTTAGATTTAGTGGGGGGGGATGTAAGGGGGTGTGAAAATCCCCTTTCTTTCTCCCTCTCTTTTTTGTTTTAAGTATTTTTGGAGTGGAGTTATATTTTGTATTGTTATCCAAGTTATTACCCATCCATCGTTCATTATATTTGCTTCATTTATGGAAATTATTAACATAATAGATTGTTATTACTAATATATTAAATCTATATTCCAGCCTTAGTTCTTAGTATTGATTATTGATAAACTTATGTTTTATTTATGATATGACAAATATGATTGTGTCCCAAGTAATTGTTTATATTGGACACCATTACCATTCTTATTGAGCTCCCATGCTCCTGTTGTTTACCGACGATTCCTGTATAATTATATAAGGACTCCTCAGGTTAGTGATTAAATCTAATTAAATTTAAGTTCAAAATAAATGCATGGCTGGCTAAATGCTTTATATTATATATAAATGCTTAAATGCTTTTAAAATACTAAAGATTATATCAAAATAAAATTGCCCTTTCCAGTGCTCTCGCGTTGGATTCTCGTTGTCCCAGCTCTCAAATCAGTCATTCCCCTAGTTCCTTAGAAGAACCCCGAATATTGGGACTCATCAGTCGAGGGTTGGTATCTGAAAAAGAATTTAATATTAAGTAGTCTTAAGTAATTTAAATGAATTAATGAATAAATATAGATTTCAATATAATTTCAAAATGAAACTGGTGAAAACATGACTCACTGTGTGTTTATGTTTTCCCCAGGGTTCTATCCTAGGGTTTCATTTGAATGAAACCTCCTGTACTTCTAATGTGGATTTTGAATGACGGTTAAGCTTCCTATTCCATTTTGAATTCCAATGCTATTGTCAGACGTCGGGCGACGAAGTTTTTATCAATTCCAATGCTGATCCTCCTTGGTTAAGTTATCCCTTTTGTGAAAAAGTTTATTAACCATAATTCTTCTGTTGAGGATTTTATTACCAAAAACGTTGGACTTATCCCGAAAATTACTCAACACTTCCCATCTCGTGGTGTCATATTAATTTAATTGTGAACGTGGAAAAAGTTAAGTGAAGAAACATATACTGTAATAAAAACATTGAACTTCTTCTAAAAACTTATTATTAAATAACTTTAAAATACTTACTTAGAAATTAAAACGAATTGTTGTTGTTCATAAATATTGTAATAATTTAATATATTTTCCCATTTAACTCCCCCTGTTCTCGAACTGTTCCTATCATTGCTACACACTTCTTAGCAAAATTACTAACCACCTGGGTTTCATATTAAACTAGGGTGTAGTTAAATGTATATTGGAATAATTGTATGGTATGAAGATTTATGACTTTAGTGTAAATGTAAAGTGTGCAAAAGTTTTGTAAATAATAATTAATTAAAAATTAAAAAACTAATCTGGGTGTTAATTAACCCCCTTCTAAGTCAATATAATAGTTATGTATGTAAAGGCGAAAGTAAGGTTTGGATGAGCCGCTCACCTTCGAAAGTCTACAGGGTGACGTGATGAATAAAAGAGGCAGGTCGCCAGATGACATCCTACCCCCGTCAGCGAAGTCTACGGGGTTAAAAGAGGGGTGGTCGGAAGTAATACCGCTGCTCTCTTCTCATAGTTTTATGATACAAGGGTAAATACCTATTTATTTGTTACCTGACTACACTTTCTGTTTTCTAAACTCATAAATATAAAATAATAGGTAAAAATTTTCTTTGTAGATTTAGTTTTCGTTATAGTAATCTTAATTCAGTATATATATATAAGTATTTATATATATATATATATATATATATATTATATATATAATATATATATATATATATATATATATTATTTATATATATATATATATATATATATATATATATATATATCCTAAGGAAAGTAACATTCCGCAGTCTAAGGGTCATCCGTATTTCTAGACCATTCTACAGATATTGGTGATCCTGGAATTACTCATACTTATAATATATATATATATATAATATATATATTATATATATATATATATATATATTATATTATATATATATATATATATATATATATATATAATAATATATAATATATATATATATATATATATATATATATATATATATATATATATATATATATATATATATATATATATATATATATTGTAGGAATATGTAGGAATGTATTATTATTAAGAGAACGACCAACTAAATTTATTAAAACAAAAGGTAGGTTTAGACTTAAATTTTTAAAAAAAAGTTCAGATCACATTTCGGAAGACAGCAGTGAGTCTTGAAAAAGGTTGAAGTTGTTCAAAGTGCAATGGGCGAGCACAGATCATATTTCGGAAGACAACTAAGAATATTGGATGAAAAAGATCAAAGTCGTTTAAATCAATTGGATTAGCCAGGCAAGGAAAGTTTGTGAACCCGAAGAATAATCGGGGACGAGTCTAGAGCTGATTGCCGGTACATCAAGCTTTGTCATAGGAAATCTGCGGGATCGACTCGTGCAAGTTGAAGGAGATCCATGAGGGGTTGGCCAGAAAGACTAGTAACGGGTTTACGGAAGAAAACAGTCATCTGGAGCAGCGAAGTGGGTCGACCGAGATTTGTATTCGAAGGAGAATCCAAAGAGGAACGAAAACAAGGTTTGATGTTACTAGGTGCAGTTTAAAGGCCGGGCTGTTTGCAAGTTGTGTTTTATTAGTATAATAATTGAAATTGATACACTAAAGAAGGTGAATATATTACTTAAGGTTTGTGAAAAATTATTACGGATTTTATCAGTGAGAACAGGTTACTCAGGTTGCTAGTTAAGGAAAATTTACCTCGTAAGAAAATTAATGACTGTTCTTCGAATAGATTTGGTGTTATGTTTTTTTAACAATTGAATTTTTTTACAAAGTTGAAGTGAGATGGAAAGGCATTTTATTATTTTAAGTTGTGTGCAAATATATATTAGAAAACGAATTGCGTATATTTTAACTCCTTCTCCATATTGTTGCAAGTATAAGGGTGATAATAAGGTTATAGCATTGAAAGAAAAGAGAAACAAACAACAGAAATAATGAGAATCCGCAACATTGGTGGCTCCGTAGATATATTTATATATATATACTATATATATATATATATAATATATATTAGTATATATATATTATATATACATATTTTTTTATATAGATATTTTTATATATATATATATATATATATATATATATATATATATATGAGGGAGAGTACACGCATACTCGAAGTGTTGAAATTACCGTCCCATTTTTAATGTGCACTTTTCTCTTTTGCGTTCATGTTCTTTACACACTCATCCCCAGGCACATATTAACTTGACCACCATTTATCCACCTATCATATACACATGATTAAAGGTAAGCACACCCCCTGCTTCTAGATAACACTTACAGACATCATTAACTTACTCATGACTCCCCTGTGTGTGGGGGAGAAAGAATGGCCCACATCGTATGTCCTGCGTGTCGTAGAAGGCGACTAAGGAAGGTTGGTAGTTGTTTTTTGGCTGCCACTAAGCACTATCTCTTTGCTGGATGCTGATGAACGCCTCGGATTATGGTCGTGATGCGCCGTAAAAACCTTCTATTTTCGGCGAAATTGTATGATCGTATGGATACATGGAATGTCAGAGAATAAATGTTTGAGGAGAAGAGGAGAGAGGTGATGGATGTATTTGAGAAATCTCAAATTTGATTTGCTCGCTGTATCTGAAACAAAGATGAAAGGATACGGTGAAAATGAGTGGTGTGGTGTGAAATGTGTGTGCTGGTGTGGAAATGAATGAGAGAAGGGAGAGAAGGAGTTGCAATTTGATGAGTGACCTGTGGTACAAAGCTATGGCAGACTTTGTGTGTGTGAGTCTAGAATTCTTAATGGTTAAATTTAAGTTAGAAAAGTTGAGGGTATCTGTGTTTTTAATTTTGGGTCCCTGGGGGGGTAACGTTGGAGGGGGGGCGCTTTTTTGGGGAAATCTGAAATGATGCTCTGGATGGGGTGGGGTAGGAGCTTCAGATTGATAGTGTTGGGGGACCCTGAATGGTTGGATAGGTGATCAAAAAAGGGATGGTATACAGGTGGTTTTTTTTGGTGGCGGGAGAAAATGAGAAGGTAGGATGGTGATTGATTTTCTGTGAATGAGAGAGGTATGTGTGTAAGTATTACTTTCTTTAAACACAAGAGTATCCATAGTATCTGAGTTGGTGTAGGTAGAGATGGTGTAGAAGTGACATATTTGTTTATAATTTGGTGTTGGTGAAGAAGGAGATGTTGAAGTATGTGTTGGATTTAAATCAGTGAGGGATTTAAGGAATGGGATATCGGATCATTATGTTGTTCTATGTAAAATTAAGTTAGTGGGGGCTTGAATGGAGAGGAAGGTGATACGAAAAGAGTAGGTAAAAATTAAGAGTGAGAAGTTAAGTGAACAAGACAATACGGATAAGTATGTAAGAGCGGCTCGCTAGTAAATCGTTTGAATGTGAACAAGTTGATACTGAAAAAATCTGGGGGCAAATGAAGGAAGCAATTGTTAGTAGTGCAAAGGAAGTGTGTGGATGTGCTAAAGTAGGAAGTAAGAATATTAACAGCAAATGGTGGAATGAAGAGGTGATGAAAGCGGTTAAAGGTAAAAAAGAAGCGTGGTTTTTAATGTACTAAAAGCAAAGGAGGAAGGGTAAACTTATCGATGCTTAGGAAGTGGAGAAGAAGGAAAAAAGAAATACTAAAGGTGCATACGTAGGAGAAAACAAGAGGTAAATGAACAGTTGGAAGGAGGATGAATGAGGACATACAAGGGAATAGGAAGCTCTTCTGGAAGGAAGCGCGAAAGGTTAAGAATGAGAATAAGGGGGAATCTGCTTAGAAATAATGAATAAGGATGGTGCTTTTGTAACTGATGAAATGGATGTGAGGGGGTGTGTGGAAGAACACTTCGAAATCTGCACAATATTAACAAAGTAATGAAGGTGTTAGTGAATGTGTGTGGTTATGATGCAAAAAAGAATAGGTATTTTGGGGATGAGGTTATTAGTAAGGAGGAGGTAATGGGTAGGGTGAGAAGGGTTGAATAATGGTAAATCTGCAGGTAGAGATGAAATTACTAGTGAAATGATCAAGAGCGGAGGCGAGATGGTGATTGATTGGATTTGGAAGTTGTGTAATAAAGCGTTTATGGAGGGTATAGTTCCAAGGGATTGGAGAGAGTGGTATTTAGTACCCTATATATAAGGTAGGGAGAAAAGGGGAATGTAGAAATTAATAGGGAATAAGTTTATTGAGTGTTGTACGGAAGGTATATGCTGGTATTTTTGGTCGAAAAGATGCGTCGAAGTGACTGAAGGACTGATTGTGAAGAGCAAGGTGTTTTTTAGAAGTGGTAGAGGATGTGTGGATCAAATCTTTACATTGAAACAAATGATTGAGAAAATGAGGGAGAAGAAGAATAAATTGTATTTAGGTTTTATGGATTTGCAATAGGCGTTATGATACGAGTTAATAGGGAAGCTATATGGGCATGGTATTAGTGATATATGTGGTTGGTGTTAGGCTTCTGAATGGAATCAAAAAGTATGTATGACGATAGTGAAGCGTGTGTAAGAATAAATGGTGTCAAAAGTGATTGGTTTAGTATTAATAGCGGAGTGAGGCAGGGTTGTGTTATGTCTCCTTGGTTATTCAATTTGTATATGGATGGGGTTATGAAAGAATTTAGAGGTGTGGGTGGCAGGAAATGGTGTTAGAATGATGGAGAATGGAGGTGAGTGGAGGTGCCCTACCTATTATATGCGGATGATTTGGTTTTGTGTGGCGAATTTGAAGAGTTTGAGAGAATTGGTAGAGAGATTTGGCACGGTGTGTAAAAGGAGGGGTTTGTAAGTAAACGTAGATAAGAGTAAGGTTATGGTTGTGAGTGAGGACAGTCCTCAGTGTGAAGTTATGTTAGATGGTGAGCAGCTGGAACAAGTGTCTGAGTTTAAATTTTATTTAGGGTTTGTGGTTTGATGGAAGGGAACGGATGATGCAGAGTGTAGTAGGAAAGTTGTGAATGGCAGGAAGGTTGCTGGTGCATAATTAAATCGTTGTGATGTAAAGGGGACTAAGTCCTTGAAGTGCGCTGAGTCCTTACATGAGGGTATGTTGTTAACCTGTGTTAATTGTATGGTAGTGAGACTATGGTCCTGGAATAAGAAGTATAGATCTAAAGTTCAATGTGTTCAGATGGACAATCTTAGGGGCGTGTTAGGTGTGAGAATTAATAAAATGAGGAATGAACATATTAGAGAGTTGTGTGGTGTGAAGAAAGGGGTAAATGAGAGAATAAATGAAAGTATGTTGAGATGGTTTGGTCATGTGGAAAGGATGAATGACAGTCGAATGGTTAAGCGGATGTATAGAGTTGTTGGGAACCGACCGGCTGGGAGACCGAAGAAAAAGTGGATTGAGTCTTTAAAGAATGTTTGATGGAGAGAAATGTAAGTTTGGCAGAGGCGAGAATAAAAGGTGCATGATAGGAGAGATGGGCGGGGTTTTTGTATGGGGGCATGGTTGTGGCCCACCTGGGCCAAGGGATGAACCCTTACATTGACGATTTACCATAGTGAGGGTCCGTCGCGGTCCCATGAAGCTCTAGGGTGGATTTTCTGTCTGTGACGAGTTTTCACTAATTAATGGTACAGAGGGGGCGGTAAGGCTATGCTTATTTTTCGACCCATTTGTCATACTCTCCTAGCTGCGTTTTTCTTTTCGAGCTTGTAAGCGCACCTTTACTCCCAATCTTGGGAAAAAAAAAAATATAAAAAAAAAAATATATATATATATATATATATATATATATAATATATATATTATTATATTTATCTACATATTTTAGACATTATACAAACCAGACAAATATATTAATACCTTCTCAGAGGGTAACACGGGGGACTACAGGAAATCGAACTCTAAGGCCGGCTATCCCACCAATGTTCACAGCCAATTTTAATTCTTGCTCCCAGGAAGATAAAACTCAGACTGCTATGCGGAGGATTGTGAACCAGCGTCCTCTCGCATGAGAGTAGGCGAGTCAACCTCCTACGCCTACGAGAGCGTTCATAATGATATATAATATTATATATATAATATATATATATATATATATATATATATATATATAGTATATTATATATTATATATATATATATATATAATATAATATATAATATATATTAATGTTGTACCGGAATTTGACATTTTTTCCGGTTTCGGTTCCGGCCGGAATTTTTCAAATTTCCAGCCGGAACCGGAATTACTCCAGCCGGAACCGGAATTACTAATGTACTTCATAATTAAAAAATTTGCTGGAAGGAATTTATTTTGGGTTATGTAAAATAAATTCTTCTGAGCCAGGTTCCCTTTTTCTTATTTCCCCCTTTTTCAATTCCCCTTAAACTTTCGCGTTCCTTCCAGAAGAGCTTCCTATTCCATTGTAAGTCCCCATTCATCCTCCTTCCAAACTGTTCATTTACCTCTTGTTTTTCTCGCTACGTATGCACCTTTTAGTATTTCTTTTTTCCTCCTTATATAATTCCAAGCATCTTTTTCTTTTGAAACTTCATCATTTGGTTTTAGTACATTAACCACGCCTTCTTTTTTACTTTTACCGCTTGCATCACCTCTTCATTCCACCACTCACTGTTAACATTCTTATTTCCTACTTCAGCACATTCACATACTACTTTTGCACTGCTAACAATTGCTTCCTTCATTTGCTCCCAGATTTGTTCAGTTTCAACTTGTTCAATTTCAACCGATTTAATTGCGAGCGCTCTTATATACTTATCCTTATTACCTTGTTCACTTAACTTCTCACTCTTATTTTACCCACTCCTTCGCGTAATCACCTTCCTCTCCATCCAAGCCCCCACTAACTTAATTTTACATAGAACAACATAATGATTCGATAATCCCATTCCTAAACCACTCACTGATTTAACATCCAACACATACTTCAACATCTCCTCCTTCACCAACACAAATTCAATCATACTTTTCACTTCGATACCATCTCTACCTACACCAACTATAGTATACTTATGGATACTCGTGTTTAAAGAAAGTATTACTTACACACATACCTACACACACATACATACTTATGGATACTCTTGTGTTTAAAGAAAGTATTACTTACACACATACACTAAAAGATATTTTTCTTTAATAAGTTGAATCCCCAATTCCTGGAGGTAGCAAAATAGCTACCACCAGCATGACTCTAGCTCAATTGGCGGTTTAGCATTAGAAAGTCATAACACTAAATAATTTTACTAGTGCTACACCGGAATCCAGCATGTATGAACGCAAGAAGTGGTCGTGTAACAGAAAATTCTCCATTTTCGTATTAGATTCCAACAATAGTCATAGCCCTCTTGAAAGCGTGATTACATTCACAAGCCCTTATTTCAACACGTTGAGCAAACATCTTCGGGGTCTCTTAATTTCTTTTCATGAATATAAAAACAATCAATAAACACAAAAGGTAATATGTTGTTTAATTCTAACTCTCAAAACTCCAATTGAGGAACATTGACTGAGGAGTTCAATCAGAAATCTATCTTCAAGTTTTTCAACTATCAAAGATGGGAATGTCAATAATTATTTATTTCATCATCTAGTCAGGAGAAAGGAGTGAGGAAAATAAAAAATAAAGGTGGGAAAATTAAACCTTTTTTTTTTGCAATACTTTAAGTGAAAAAAAAAAAACTAAAACTTTTATTACAGCATTATAATATATATTATATTGTTTAATATATATATATACATATATATATAATATATATATATATATATATATATATATATATTATATATAACTATATATATATATATATATAATATATATATATATATATATATATATATATATATATATATATATATATATATATCTTCTTTCTTTATCTCACCTTATTTTCCCAAGATTGGGAGTAAGGAACGCTACAAGCATCGGAAAAAGAAAAGCAGTAGGACAGAGTATGACCAATGTCGAAAAGAAGCCCAGCCTTACGCGCCCCCTCTTACCATTAATTAGTGGAAAGCTCGTCACAGACCAGAAAATCCACCCTAAAGCTTCATGGGACCCGCGACGGACCCTCACTATGGTAAATCGTCAATGTATAGGGTTCATCCCTGGCCCAGGTGGGCCACAACCAATGCCCCCATACAAAACCCCGCCATTCTCTCCTATCATGCACCTTTATTCTCGCCTCTGCCAAACTCACATTTCTCTCCTTCAGACATTCGTTCACCGACTCAATCCACTTTCTCTTCGGTCTCCCAGCCGGTCGGTTCCCAACACACTCTCCACTATACATCCGCTTAACCAACCGACTATCATTCATCCTTTCCACATGACCAAACCATCTCAACATACTATCGTTTATTCTCTCATTTACCGCTTTCTCTTCACACACACAACTCTCTAATATGTTCATTCCTCATTTTTATTAATTCTTCTCACACCTACCTAGCATGCCCCTAAGATGGTCCATCTGAACACATTGAACTTTAGATCTATACTTCTTATTCCAGACCATAGTCTCACTACCATACAATAACACAGGTAACAACATAACCTCATGTAAGACTCTAGCGCACTCAAGACTTAGTCCCTTTACATTCATCAACGATTTAATTGCACCAGCAACCTTTCTGCCATTCACAACTTTCCTACTACACTCTGCATCATCCGTTCCCTTCTCATCCAACACATACCCTAAATACTTAAACTCAGACACTTGCTCCAGCTGCTCACCATCTAACATAACTTCAACACTCAGGTCCTCACTCACAACCATAACCTTACTCTTATCTACGTTTACTTTCAAACCCCTCCTTTTACATACCCTGCCAAATCTCTCTACCAACCTCTCAAACTCTCTTCAGATTCACCACACAGAACCAAATCATCGCATATAATAGGTAGGGCACCCTCCACTCATGCTCCATTCTCCATCAATTTTCTAACACCATTTCTGCATCCCCACCCTCCGAATTCTTTCATAACCCATCCATTACATTGAATAACCAGGAGACAATAACACAACCCTGTTCCTCCCTCCACCTATTAATCCTAAACCATCACCATTGACACCATTTATTCTTACACATGCTTCACTATCGTCATACATATTTTGATTCCATTCGAAGCCTACACCACACCATATATCACTAATACCTGCCATAAAGCTTCCCTATTAACTCTATCATACGCCTGTTGTAAATCCCATAAAACCTAAATATAATTTTAATTCTTCTCTCCCTCATTTTCTCATCATTTGTTTCAATGTAAAGATTTGATCCACACATCCTCTAACACTCCTAAAACGCACCTTGTTCTTCACACTCAGTCCTTCAACCACTCGACGCACTCTTTCGAATCAAAATACAGCATATACCTTCCGCTACAACACTCAATATAATATATATATATATATATATATATATATATATATATATATATATATATTATATATATATATATATATATATATATATTATATATATATTATATATATAATATATATATATATATATATATATATATATATATATAATATATATATACAATATAATAAAATTGCAATATATATTATATATATATATATAATATAT
>JABUQX010008918.1:20000-69413 GCA_015478945.1 Trachelipus rathkii
TGGTGTGGGTCCTTTTGTATTGCCGGCTGTTTTTTGTTCTCCCAGTTAGCTTGTGAGCTTGTGTACACTCTTGGGACCACCAAGGGGATGCCGAACGCCAACCTGTCGAAGATGAGCGGGATGCAAGCTTACGCTGCTGTGATGATAACTTGCTTGAAGAAGTTAAAGGCATCATCAACGGTCGGAAGCCGTTTTTGAAGGGAGAGAGTGAGATAGCTGTAGCCTGATGAAAAGGAGCCCAATTCGCTCGGTCATAACGCCAGCTGGAAATGAGTTTTAACATTGGGCTCGGTGCAAGTTCATTTAAGGCTATTGGGCAATGGTCACTACCGTAAAAGTAATCAAAGCGGGACCAGGTGAAGCGATCCATAAGAGAATGAGAGCAAAAAGAAATATCTATACAGGAAGAAGTGTATTTAAACATTCATATGTTGAGAGTCCTGTGTTAAGGCATCCAAGCAAAAGGGGGTTAGGAGATCAACAATGGTCATAGACTTAAACGAGGTAACAGAGTCACCCCATATGGGGTGACGAAGATTAAAGTCTCCCAGTATAACAACTGGAGTGGAGAGCTTCTTGGAGTGTCTTAGTAAACTCCTTACTGGGAGCCAAGTAGAATCGAACAGACAAGCGAGAATCTGATGACAAATGGATACGTGGCTTGCCCACTGCATGAGTTTAGTTCGAGGAGGGACGGGAGAATAGGGAGATAGACTTATGAATGAGAATTCCTGCGCCTCCTCTATCATTGTCACCTCTTTCTAAAGAGTTAGAGGCGATTTGTATTCCGACGGTTGAAAGAAGTCGCGATAACATAGTTGAAGTTCCTGTAAACATATGCACTCTTCAAAATTATGGTAGCAGCTACGACAATTCCATTCCTTTGAAGGTGGTGGTCATGTTACGTTGTTATGAATATCATGAGGATAGTCTTTTTGAGATAATTGTCTCTATGTGGCTAGGTATAATATTGGAGGTGGATAAAGATAAGGAGGAAGGCTGAGACGTGGGTCCAACAGAAGCAAATTGAAATCCTTGGTGGTAGGAATAGTCAAATAACAGAGATTTTGGTTGTACGACCAGTTTTGGGGGGTTTTCTGTGGTATTTGGTGGAGGGACTTGGCCATGAATGCGAAGTAAGTTGAGTTCAACTAAGTCAATGTTATTATGTAGACTTGGTTGGTCATTGGAAAGCAACCAAGGAGCTCATGTTTGGGAATGGGAGAGATATCAGTATCTGCCAAGCAAGCAGATACAGAAAAAAGTGTTAAGAAAATATGGGGCTGTTTTCCATGGAAAACGGAGAGGAAGGTGGTTTACCGGAAGGTGGGCACCTCTTTTGAGAGGGTTTGGAGTGCGATATTGGGATCTGTTGGGTTACTGAAAGTCTGATGCTGGAGACTTTGTTAACGAGTCATCAGGTGGGTTATTTTGGGAGACTGTACAATTTGAGTTAAGATGGGAGATTTTTGGGTCCCCTTTCATGCCGATAACAGATCCATAACGCTTGGAGCGTTTGCGTTGAACGGTCTTCCATTCATCTCCCTCAGAAGCGCTGGAAGCATTAGAGAGAGAAAGTGGGTCGTCACATCAAGCTCTATTTGGGAACTGAAATCCATTTCATCCGCTAAGGCATCAAATTCTTTAGGGAGTGCTGAAATAGAAAATTCGGAAGAAGAGTTATAGGAGGATGAAGAAGAGCTGGAAAAATTCTGCAAGCTATCAGAGGAATGGTTGGTGGGTTGTTCAACAGCTGTGGTTGCTTGGGTATTATATTATAGCAAGTAATCTATGCATTGGTGCCTAATCTCTTGTTTCTGTTTAGGGATATCTTTTTCAAGAGTTGGGAGTGATTTTGGGAGACAGATTAGGGGACAAAGACGCAGGCCTCTTGCGAGAGTTTGGTGAACTCGTCAGCAAGGTATGGGGGCAGAGTTTCTTGGCAGGAAATGCTCTCCAAGCTATATGGAGGATGAACAGACTTTGTTTCATTGCTTGGCAGTTGAAAGCTAACACTCGGGGTAGGGCTGTTGACGGCATTTTGGGAGGGAGATTGGATTGAAGGCTGTATAGGCAATATAATAGGCAGTGCAGGTGAGCAGATTACAGTAACTAATAGAGTCTTACTGGGATTTAAGGGAAGAGTTATACTGGAATGGATTTGTGTCGGTGGGTTGACAAGAGACGGGAGGAGGCTGCTGCAATTGAAGCATAGGATTGCCTTGATCTTGTAGGATATTTGTCTTTGAGCTGGTGTATGGCATCTCTCCTGCTTAATTTTTGTATGGTGCACAATTTCAGAACCTCCTGTTCAAACAATTAAGATGGGAATTTTAAGGAAGAGGCACTGTAGTCCACAGTTTTTGCAGTGTGGCGTGTTTTCACAGGGAATGTGAAAATCTCCTCCACAGACTGCGCATATATCATGCGGTCCTGTAAAGCATTTTCAGGGATGGATAAACCGCTGGCATTTAAAGCAACGTCCGGGTCATGGAATAGATGTACGAACACTGTAGCTTGTAAACCCAATTTTCACCTTAGTAGGTGGAAAAGGGGTGTTAAAGGTCAGTAGTAAACGAGGATTTGGGGTGTTAGGAGAGTCCCGACATGGGGAAAATCTGTAAACGTTAGAAACAGGAAATCTTTTATATTGTAGATTTTTTAGAATGACAGCAATATCTTCGTCTTTCTGTTCTAAAGGGAAAATAATGCCTTTGGATGCGTTTCTTATTTCATCAGGAGTGGAAATAAGAGGGATTTTTCCGAGAGAAGTTAAGGATGACAAGATAGAACTTTGATTTCGGGTAGTAGCTTGAACGAGAAGGGACCCATTCCCGTCAACGTGACTGGGGGGGTGGGTCTTCAATTCCTAAAGCTTTTTTCAAGTGCATCGCTAAGAATAATGGTTTTTTTGATCAGTAAAAACTTTGGAGGTGGGGGTGGATTCCAATAAGCAATACATCAAGAATGTGGTCAGCTGGTAGTCCCGGAGGGGGGAGCAGCATCTGGAGTAAACAATTGAGAACGACTAGGACAGGGAGCACCTTTCCGGGGCTGGGCACATGGGATGTCGAGGGTGTGCCAGGCGACTGATCGCTGGGGATAGACAGAGGCCTTCCAGGTGAAGTGGAGGAAATCACGGCATTAACATTCAAAGTGCAATTCAGAAGAGTAAGTCCATTAATCGGTGCGGGTTCGGTAATCGCTATATCCATTAGGATCCAAAGAAAATTAAGGAGATTTCCTCATGGATGTAGAACAATATGAGGTTTGTACCCAGAGGACCTCGCTAAGGGAAGGGAAGTCTGTTATTATAGATGTTATACAGGGGTCAGGGAAAAAAATCCAAACCTGTTGATGCTGGTAAGGTCATGTGCACCGAATCACGCAAACGGTGGATGTGGTTCACGCTACCCTTCAGGGCACAGATTTGAGCAGTGCCTCTCCCATAAGGAAGGGTGTCATCTGCGTTCATCATCTACCTCTCTGGCAAAAAAAAAAAAAAAAAAAAAAAAAAAAAAAAAAAAAAAAAAAAAAAAAAAAAAAATTGTAGTTGCATGGAAGATTATGTCAAGTAGTAAGATGAAGGAATTGAGTTTTTGAGACATTGAAAACAACCATGTTCTCAATGCTCCAATAAGAAATTCAAAAAAGATCAAGGATTAATTGCTCCAAGGGGCTGGAGGAGTTCCCAAGTATTGCTCTTATCACTGTCATCACTCAGGCTTAGTATACAAAGCATAAAACATAAATAAAGAATCATTACCCCTGAGGATATTAATTATAATATTATAATATTATAGTATATATAATATATACTAAGGATATAATATAATATATATATATATATATATATATATATATATATATATATATATATATAATATATTATATATATATATACGGTATACTATATATAGTATATTATATTGATCTTGTAATAATACAATGTCGTAGTTATATATATATATATATATTATATATATATAGAGCTATATTATATATATATATATATATATATATCTATAATAATATATATATATATATAATATATTATATATAATATTACTTTTTACTTTTTTTAACTTTTTTCCAGGAGGGATTTTCATCCTGTCAGTCCCGCGAGGGTCTTCCTCCAGAATTTCTTGTTCTTTTCACCCACTCCTCTCTTCACATCTTCATTGTCTGTAGCTGGCATCTTTTTAGAGATCCTCCACCGATTCGGTCCCATCTTTTTCTTCGGTCTACCTCTCGGTCTTCTTCCTCCGGTGTCCCATTCCATCTTCTTCTTCGGCATTTCTCAAGGCTGCAATCTTCGCAGATGTCCCCACCATCTCAGTCTTCCCAAATCCATCTTCAGTATAATCTTCTTCACACTCCTACAGTTTCTCTGGTTACTTCGTTCTTTATTCTGTCTCTTCTGCTTCTTCAAGTTATTCCTCTCAGAGCCCTCATTTCTCCCGCTTGTATTCTACTCTCCTCCCTTCTCGTAGTAGTCCACGTTTCAGTTCCATACAGCAGCGTTCGGAGTAAATATACTTTCGAAGATTACCTTTTAAATCTCCATTCCAACATTTCGTCCTTCATCGAATGGGCAAGTGGCCTTTCATAGCTTTGTCCTATTTTCCATTCTTCTAGTTAAATCTTCCTCCACATCCTCCTCCCTGTTTTAAAACATCCACCTAATATAACGCTGAATCCACCGCCTTCCACCTTCCTCTTCCCCACATCAATCTCATGGCCTTCATCGTTTCCTCCCGTTAACCATTAATATCTCTGTTTTATTTACTGCATTCATCTTCATCCCTGCCCTCATCCAACTCCTTCCGCAAACAACCTCACACCTCCGTAGTTCGTCCGCGCCTCACCCCAACATTGCTAGGTCGTCGCATACGCCCATTTATTCTCCATCAAAACTCCTATCTCTGCCTTCACTTTACTTATTCACGTCTAAATATAATATGGAAACAATATAGGCGATAATACACTACCCTGATTAATTACTGTTCTTACTTCAAACCATATATCGTTTTCCACACTCCGTTCTGATGTTACAACTACATTTTCGTACATACTCAATATTGCTTCCTTCAAGTCTACCACTCACCCCATCAATTTCTTTCCATGATTTCCAATAGTCTCTCCCCTTGGGTACACGAATCAAAGCCTTTGCAGATCAATACACGCAACATAAAAACTCTTGCCGTAATTCTAACATCTTCTCCATCAACATCCTTAGTGTAAACAGAGGATCTGTCGTTTCCTCTTCCTCTTCTATACCCGTGTTGTTCTCCTCAGTCTCGGCTTCACAATCACTCTCAACTTTCTCTCCAATATTCCTTCGTAGATTTTTGCCAGGTGGTCCATCAATGAAATTCCTCAGTAGTTGTCACAGTTGCTTGGATCTCCTTTACCTTTTGTATATTGGTATTATTATAGCTTTCCCCCATCTATCTGGCATTTTTCCCTCTCTCCAACAAATGTTTAACAGGTTTAGAACTCTCTCCTTCAATTCCTCTCCTCCTCCATCACCAACTCTACTGCCACTCCATCTTTTCCTGGCAGCACTTTGCCCCTTTCATCTTTTTTATAGCTCACTCGATATTTTTTCCCTTATAATCTACCTTCCTCCTCTCTCTCTCCTCCTCCGCTTCCCCCTGTCCACCACGGCTTCCTCTTGTGTTCCATATCTCAACATTTACAAGTTCCTATAGTGTTCCGTCACCTTTCAATTCCTTTTTTCCCGGTTTACCCAGTATCTCTCCATTTCTATTTATATATATATATATATATATAATAATATTACTAATATATATATTATATAGTTATATATTATATATATATATCATTATAATATATATATAGTATATAAATCTATAATATATATATATATATATATATATATATATATAATAATAAGCAAACCCAACCATCCTGGCTAAACTTTCCATAAACAACATGACATTTACCCTCGCAAAACAACTTTTCTATTTCCGAATTTTCTGTATTGTATTGAGGGCATTCATGGGAACAAATTTGGCTAACACAAAGAGACCCTTACAATAGTTTAAAGATAATATATTGTTCATCTCAAGCTATGCAAAGCCCGCCTAGACTCCAACAATATTAAAGTAAAAATCCAAAAAACCTAAAGGCAATTAAAACAAAGCTCTAAGAATGATAATAGGCATGTCTCCACATCTAACTTTGCAGCTCCATCCCTTGCAAAACAAAACATAAAATTTCTCTTTCCTATAAATGAGACCCATCTCAAAATCATAGACTTCTAATTTTTACAGTAAAATACTCTATGAGACAGCCCCCTGCACCAGACAAATAAAAAAAATCACACCACCATGTACTATTCCTTATAAATAGCTAATAATATATAAGCTTAATAAGATAATATAGCTATAACACACTTCCTTCCGCATCCTCAAACCGTCTTTAAACACATCGACACACTCAATTAACACAAGGGAGGTTCTCTGAATATTCAAACACCACCAACTACAATATATGCTGTTTTACCGACTTAACCCCGGGTACCATCCTTCTCTTCAAGAATATAAACATAGATGTCATACTGCACCTTCCCATACTGTCAATGATGTCCCTCCACAACTGACGCAAAACAGGCACCTCTTGGCCTACTTACTACGGACTTAAAGACATCAAAATGTGGAATAGTTCTGATAACGAGGAGACTCTTGCTTCACCTTGAGTGGAATATGCGTGACGTCTACTGTTGGCCCAGCCTACTTGTTGAGCTGGATTCTAGAGACGGAGAGCACAATACTCTGCGTGATTGAGTCATGTTCCGACCTTGAGATTTCTTCGAGTTCAGAGGATGGAATGGCAGGAGTATGGGCCTCAATGTGTAGTGGGTGTGTGTGTAGAATACGTGTGTGTGGCGGTGTGTAGGTTGGTTGTGTGATGTATGGTGTGGATTGATGTGTATTGTGTCCAATGAGTTAGCATCTAGGTGGATATGAGTTATTAATATGGACTAAGATAAGCTTGATATAGAATATCTTATAGTAGGTGAATCTGTAGTATATATATATATTATATATATATATATTATATATATATTATATAATATTAATAGTCTAGTTATATAATATATATATATATATATATATATAATATGTATGATTTATTTTCCATCGAGTTTGGACGCAGTGGATACCAGAGGAGAAGCAGAAAACAGAAGGGCCAGAAGAAAGTGATTGGAAAGATGGATTTGTCTGAAGTGATTTATTGGAAGCAAATGAAATAGTCCTGAATAATTTACGCAAGGGAAAAGTGGACTTAGTAGCACGACTATTTTTTGAGAGAGAGAGAGAGAGAGAGAGAGAGAAGGAGAGAGAGAGAGAGGAGAGAGGAAGAGAGGATGAGGAGAGAGAGAGAGAGAGAGAGAGAGAGAGAGGAGAGAGAGAGAGAGAGAGAGAGAGAGAGAGAGAGGAGAGAGAGAGAGCTCTCTCTCTCTCTCTCTCTCTCTCTCGAGAGAGAGAGAGAGAGAGAGAGAGAGAGAGAGAGAGAGAGAGAGAGAGAGAGAGGAGAGAGAGAGGAGAGAGAGAGAGAGAGAGAGAGAGAGAAGCGGGAGAGAGAGAGAGCAGAAAGGAGAGAGAGAGAGAAGAGAGAGGAGAGAGAAGAGAAAGAAGAAAGAGAGAGAGAGAGAGAGAGGAGAGAGAAGAGGAGAGAGAGAGAGGAGAGAGAGAAGAGAGGGGAGAGCAGAGAGAGAGAGAGAAGAGAGAGAGAAGAGAGAGAGAGAGAAGAAGGAGAGAGAGAAGAGATGAGGAGAGAGAGAGAGAGAGAGAGAGAGAGAGAAGAGATACAAACTTTTTTGTTTTAAGATAGCTGCAACAACTTTTGACAAAAAAAAAAAAAAAATTACGGTATTTGGATTTTAAAAATGTTAAATTTTAAACATTTAATTTTATTGCATTTGGTAACCAGCCATTCAATGATCGAATATTAAATACAAGAAATAAATTATAAAAAAAATCAAATATACATGTAAGAAGGTGAAGCTGCGTTTCCCAAGACAATTTTAGGTTATATGAATGAAATTTTTTTCAAATTCTTCACTGGTAGCAAAAGATGACGAAAACCCATTCTATCAACATTATATTTTCGCAAAATGAGGTGATATACTGTATGGCCATATTAATCAATAAATAATAGTGATACTTGTGAAAATGTGATATAGTGGTGAATATGGTAATAATTTAAAAAATATATATTAATAATAAGAGTGATACTTGTGATAATGTTAATAATTAGTGAATTGGTGAAATAATTTAAGAATATGGTGAAATATAGTCGATAGTATAACTTATGTATCATTAAAAAAGTGTATGCATTAATATATTGATTAATGATTGAACATATAGTAATAGTAGTGATTTTTAGTAAAAATATAAGTTTTTATGTTAATACACTGTTTTGGGTGATAATATTAATAATAATAATGATCAATATTATATATATATATATTATTTATTATAATAGTTATATATATATATATATATATATATATATTATATATATATATATTATATATATATATATATAGATATATAAAAAATATATATATATATATATATATATATATATATATATATATATATATAGTTAATATATATATATATATATTTATATATATATGTTTTTTTTTTTTAGTATTGCTCATAGGTATTGATGTTTATAAAAGGTGCCCGGCTAGCTCAGTGCTAGAGCGACGTCGGCCGAAAACCAAGTGAGGGCCCAAGGTTCGCTACTGGTCGGGTGGGAGAATGTGATTTAGTTCTCTCCCCCTTGGTCTTTGGTTAGTCGGTCCTCTCGGCACGCTTTTAATTTGGTGAGTACACCTTCCTACCGATTAGGGCTCTGACCCGTGAGCGGTGGTGTTTATCTGTTAATATATATTATATATATATATATATATATATATATATATATCATATATGTATGATAATATATGGTGGTATGACCATATGTTTTTAATATATATATTATTATATTATAATATTATAGTATATGAATATATATATATGAACGGTATATGAACACGAAAATTTTAAGACTAAAAAATATTTAGTTTTATAATAGTTCATGATTTTAAGTTTATAGGATGTGTAGACTCATGTATTTAAAAAAAGGGTCAATACCTATTTAATAGTGTTAGCATGTTATTTCACAGATATCGACTCAGGCACTGACCACGTGATAATATGCAAGAAGAACAGTTCATTACGCTTGTATTTCAGAATATTTTATTAGAAGGGATAATTAATACGTGTTAATTTCAATCGTTAAAAACCTGGTCATATGCAACAGAATACGAGAATTCCTGGTACTGGTGTCATTTTTTTTGTTGTTTCAAATTTTAAAGATTTATGTGTACTCAAATGAGCATTTGTCGTGTCAGAAACGGTCTTTAATGTTCCAATGTTCTTGGATTTCACCATTTCTTGAGACAAGTTAGATCGCACCAGGTTTGGGAGGATGGCACTTGAAATCTTGTTATATATTTCTGAAAAATATTTCAAGTAAATAAAATAACTTCAAAGAATTACTTAGTGATACCACG
This sequence comes from Trachelipus rathkii, assembly GCA_015478945.1. Lineage (NCBI taxonomy): Eukaryota > Metazoa > Arthropoda > Malacostraca > Isopoda > Trachelipodidae > Trachelipus > Trachelipus rathkii. Next base: position 29,599 of record JABUQX010008918.1, read on the forward strand.
ATGTTTAATCTAACAGGTCAGTGCGCAGGTCATTACCTCCAAAAATAAAAACGCGTTACGTTAGAATACTTTCGATGGTCTACTCTCTAACTCCTCAAATAAATCAAAAACTAGTACAGTAAACTGTTATCAGTATTTAATTCACTAAAATACCAATTCTGCCTAGTAGTGGGCTTGGAAGGGATGAATCTTTTTACATGGAGGTAAAGGTCCGATAATGTCAGTGTGGACTCTGCAGAAGGGAGTATGCGGAATTGGATATGAGAAAATGGGAGCTCGCTTAGGGATGTGGCATACAACAAATGCCCCCCCTCAAAAAAAAAAATAAATAAATAAAAAATAAAGTTATTTTTATTTTGAGAAATATTTCAGATTAATAATGGAATTTCATAAATAACCCTTTATTATACAATATATATATGTTGCTATTTACCATTGTCATAAAGATTTTTCACTTGTGTGACTGACAAGATAAGATCTGATTCTTAAACATACTAAAATATAGCAAAGTACATAAGCAGCTTTATATTAAGCAAATGAAATAAAAATATGGAAACGTATATTCCCCTAAAATAAAACAAAATAAATTACTTTTTATTATATAACAACAAATAAGTGGCCAAAATTCCATAAAAATAGATTCCCAGACCCTCCTCAAAATTCACGAGCTGTGGAAGGAATTTATTAAGACCTTCAGATAAATGGTCTTAAAAAGGGGGGAGGGGAAGAAGAACATCATAATGTGCAAAAACCTACTTTATTTTAAGGTACAGTATGTCAATAAAAATATAGTGTATATAATTATATATGGCTGCAAGCATGAAGAATTTGTTTTTCACTTCAAATTTATACATCGTGAGTTTTCTTAATTATTGTAATAGGAAATATCATATTCCGAATTTGGGGGGTTTTGGGGGGGGGGGGGTTGTTTTTGTGTTTTTAGTGTTTTTTTTTTTTTTGTTTTTTTTCAAAATAATTACAAAAGCAATTATATCTACAGAAAGGCATATTTATTTACTGGGTTAGTACTAGCCTAGGCCTAAGCCATCTAGAAAAAGTTATTTTTGGGTCAGTCTGATATGTAACTAGTTTAATAGTTATGAGGCAAAAAAAATTAAAAGTGGGTTGTTTTTATGTAATCTAGCAATATATATAAGTATAATATAATAATAATATAATCTATATTATAGTCTATATTTGGACAAATTGCTACTTTTCATATATATATATATATATATATATATATATATATATATATATATTATATATATCTATATATATATTATATATAATGATATATAATTATAGGAAAATATGTATGTAAGATATACTTCATAAAGGAAAAATTTAATTTTTTAAACTCGCGGAGTATAAACACTCTTTTTTCCATTCCAGCTTCATTACCAAAACCTACGTTATATATGTCAGGTTAATCTATTTTTTTATGGTAATTTGTTGGTAATCTCTACTATTTCTTATAACAAAATACAATTTAATGACATTAATTGAAAAATGAACTGAATCAGAACAATGCTTTTGATGGTTGAAATTGGAACAGCAAACTGTAAGTACTTCAATTTTTCTCTTAGATTACTTTAAAACAACTGTTTGGCTGACTTGAAAGTATAGGAGATTACAGCATTTCCTTAGTTCCAACCAACTTCCATACACTTAAATGTACCTCGCTTAGAGGCGAGTGCTATACTGATATACTGAGAATCAAAACATTATTTTTGCTATATTTGCCTCATTGTCTTATAAAAAAAAATTTAAACCCATTAAATATACTCCCCTCTAATAATAATTATTCAACTTTGTAGGTTGGAGGTCTGGGACCTCTCATAGAATTTTCCTCTTCTTGAAAAAGAACAAAAGCCAGAGGCCCTTCAATCACTTTTTGTCTTCAGAAGTCAACTATTTTGTCCTCACTTATATAGTATAATCCCTACATGAGCCAGCCATTGTGTCTTAGCCCATGGTTCTGTTAGGGTATAGTTACTGTGAAAACATTGAATTTACCCTACCTTGTCCCCTGTACCTCAAAAATGAAGGTAAAATCATGAAATTATTAAAAAAAAAAAAATTGCAAACTAATCTAAAAATTTTTTTTGAAATATGTGATAAAACAAAAATTTTAAAAATAGTTAAAAACTTTTCTGTGCATAGGTGCATAGACTCACTAACAACCAATCTCATCATAATGATATAAAGTGTATTTATAAACTTACCTAAGATTTATTTACTGATAAAAAGATACCAGTGTCATATTGTTCCTGAGAAGTGTTACAAATAATAAAGAAAAGAGAACTTATACCTGTTAATAAAAAAACAAAAATATAAACATTTATTTTTTTTACTATCTATTGCATATCAATTTATATATTACGTGTTTAGGGATCCTCAAAAGGGGATAATATGATGATGATGATAATACCTACGTGGTAAACTTTTGGCTATCATTATGTGGGTAATGCAGGTAATGATCATTGCTGGATAAATTAGTAATAAGTTAGGATTAGGGTATCGTAGATATAAATGAGTTTAGAAAACCCGAAACTACTTCAACATTCGGAGATGATAAGTGCTTTGAGGACAATATAAGCGTCGTAAAGCGCTCAAATGCATTTCAGTTCTTCTTTGGAGGAGTAGCGGCGCTTTTGGCTTTGCTTATTGCGTATTACAGTTTGCAGTCAAAACGGTAACCTATTTTTACTGTCAATATGGAATTGAGTTATTATTTGAATATTCTTATTATTACTTGTAATATGACAACATAATATATTTTGATATCTTCTTAAATATAGTTTCCACTACTAGCTAAGAAAAATATAAAATCATATCATTTAAAGAATAATTTATTATATAGTTGAAAAACAAATTTTTTTTATTAATGCAAAATTACCATTGACGATTAATCATAATATTAATTTTAAATTATAGAAATATTTAGTTATAAGAACTTAAAGATTATATATATATTATTCGTGTAGTGAGAAGTTTTATTTTTCTAGACTTTTATATAATTATTCAAAGTTTTTGTTGTTTTTCATTAAAAAAGTATTTGAAAATAAATTTATTTCCTCAATTTTATATTCATTTTACCTTCCTAAATCAAAGGTTAAGGAAAAATATTAAAACTTACTTTTTCTGTTACAATTAGTTTAAATTTGGTTCATTCATAAGTTTTTGTTAATGTATATTTGGAGGAGCATTTTCATATTGTTAATATTTTGTTGAATATTAAATTTAATGTTCTTTGTCCGAATATTTAGTAAGCGAACGAATTTAATACTGATAAAATTGTTGAAGTACATAATTTGCCTTAAGTAATAGAACACTTACATCCTTAATATCCTTCTGCAAATACTATTTTGGCTGACCTCCCTTCCAAATATCCTGTGATCCATTTGTCTAGATTTCTCCACATCAAATCCCAAATATCAGGTCTTTCTCCACTGATCACGTCCAGGTTTTTTTCCGTCAGCCTCTTCCCCCTGAAGGAATAGTTAAATATTTTTTTAGCTAATTTTTTAGTCCTTAGAAGCCCAAGGTAATGGAAATTATATTCATTAATTCTCCTTTTTCGGTCTTTTAATAGAAAGGTCTCCTTCTCACAAAGACTCAAAACATGAGTGAAAATTTTATTTATTTTCTGATGCTGTGAAGTATTCTTAACCCATAGATTTGTCTGGCATCAACATATCATCGTGTTTTGTGTATATTAATCAGCTAGATAACCTTGCAAATTATGTATATTTTTTGGTGGGTTCATTTTTACTTTCACCCACTTCAAGAGAAAATCGGGAAAAAACTATAATTATAACCTTTCAAATTCTTACATAACTATTATAGTTTTAAACAGGGATGGCACGGAAAAAATCAATTGATTTTTTCAGCTGATTTTTAAGAATAATCTCTTTATAAATTATAATGTATTTGCATTGTCCCACGTTTTAAATTGTGAATGTTAATAAAAATTCATTCACATTCAATTCAACTGCAATAAACTTTTCATGTTCTTTTAAACAACCAAAGAAAATGAAATCTGACATAAAACGTAAAATAAATCTCAATATTATCGAAATCAAATTTTCATTACGTATAAATTAGTCCTTGTACTGTAAACCAAGTTTGTCCGACGCACCGGTGTGATGCTGTGCACTGTTTCTTGCTCTTAATGCGGTGCTCACCCTACCATATTCACTTTTAATAACATTTAGCTATTTTAGATGTGACATTTAAAAAAAATATATTGGTTTCAAATGTCACTTCATTGCCGTTAAAATGCCATTTTATGGGTATTATTAGTTACCTTTCCAACCGTTTACCAGGGTAATGGAAAGGACGAAAAGAAACTATGGAAATGTATTTTAACAAAGAAAAGGTAATAATGAAAGAAACTCAATTCTTAATAACCATTTCATAATGTTGAGGCCTTTGCACGACCACAATCTCACCGCTGTGTCTACCTACAAAAGCAAACTGCACAGGACTTACGTGGGGTGACTATTTGCAAATGGACAGTCAGGTGAAGACTGCAGGAGAGGAGTTGATAAGTCATCGACCAGCAAGTGGTTCACGTTGACTCCAAAGTACCAACAATCACAGCTTCGTTTTGCGCGCGAACTTGAATTGGTCGTTGTTTTTAGGATTTCACTAGTAATGATGCAATGAGGGTCTACCGTTGAATGTTTTTGCGCAATGCTGCATATAGGAATAAGTCTGCTACGGGAGGTTCCTGCATGAATTAGGGCTGGCATTTCGTTTAAGAAAGAAAAGCCGATCTAGTCTTCATTTTTTTGGGCCAATTGATGGACCCTGCAGAAAGGGGTAGGACAGGTACATCGAGGAGGTTCTTGCTCACCATGTTATCCCTTACGTCAGTTTTGTCGGAGAGGACTTCGTGTTAATGTACAGTGCCATGCTGCACAATGGTACCTGACAGATAGACTCCATCCTACCGCACGTACATTCAGATGAAATCTTGGGAATTGTGAGGTACAAACAAAAACCATATTTAGAACTTAGGAAAAAATACGTTTACTGAACACAGAAGAAACAGCCTGACTGCACAATTACTACGCAAACCTATAAGAGAGAACAAATCGAAAGAGAAAAGAGAATAATTTCTACAGCTTGGTAATATCTGAAATTCAAATTTAAGAAAGATAGGTTAATAGGCTAAGATAGACTAATTATTATATTAAAATATATTAAATATATATATAATATAATAATAATATATAATATATATAATATATATAAATAATAATTTATATATTAATAATATAATAATATATATATATAATATATATATATATATATACAAAATTATATATATTTATATTAATATATAAATAATATATAATAATAATTAATATTATATATAATTATAAACTTATGAGAAAAACACACATACAAACACAGATATATAAATTGTAATGACTTATATATATTGAGCATTTACAAAATCTAAAGAAAATTTGATGGGAGAATAAATAGAGCAGATATATATATAGAACCAATTTGGGGCTGGGTCAGACATGATAATATAATAGTATTATATAAGAGAAAATGAAACGGAAACAAGTTTTGATCACAGAAATACAGCCTAATACATCACAATAAATTATCTATAAGATTATTACAAGCAATATTTAATTAAAGCTTACAATAATATACTATATAAAAAATAATATTTAACAATATTCTATATAATATATACATAATAATATACATAACTATACAGACATAGTGCGCCGAAGTTTTCATATAATAATAATAGGTAAAAATAAAAAATTCCAATATTTAATTAAAAAAAATAAAAGGCATCAGTTAAATGATTGATATTAATACGCGATATAAATATAAGCGCTCTATACTCAGGTGATAGTGATAAAACTAATAATCACAATAATAAAAAAAATATAAATATAACATAAATAACATAACTTATAAAAAAAATAACCTCAAATAAAAATGAAAAATATATAAATAGTAAAACCGCGCTGACCTACCTCACTGCCCTGACTCATCACTCACTCACTATCACACTCACCTACACCGCCTATCCGTTACCCTACTTCCACTCTACTACCCCTCTACACCTCCCCCTAAAATATATAAATAATATATATAAAATATATAATAAAATAAATACATACAAAATTAGATAATATAATATGTAAGAATATATAAGAAGGGTGATTCAGGAGTAATATGAAGATTAAAAGGAATTATGTCTAGAGAAAGGTGAATGAGTTAATGCGAGAAATCGACGGTGAAACAATGTATTGCTCAAATGATAACATCTGTCCTATATTTTGATGTGTGTTAGAGACTTAAACAGTTGTTTTAGTTAATAGGAACGTTAAATTTATACGGCAATAAACTTAATGTAGAAATGTATACCTAGTGATAAGCCATATATAACACGCCACAAAAGTAATGCTAGTGTCCTCAAACCATCGAACAACGAGGTATTTCTCTCTAGATAGAGTTTTCCGATGAGCCCTGTTCGTGTCTTTATAAGAATTACTATTTTCTGATATAAAAATTAGTTACATATCATGCCATGTTTAACGAACCTAAAAATATTGGCGTCTTGATGGGATAATTCAATATACTTTTTAAGTATTTGGCTAAAGTAAGTTTACTTTGAGAAGACATTTTTTATTATTCTTATTTGTTGAGGTAACAGCATCTAGTTGCTATAAACGCAGTTTGCCGACAATAATGAACTAGTATTTAAAACTAAAAATTAGTTCTCTATTCCCATCGATCAGGTAAATACACATACCTACGAAAAAGTTAATTTATTTATTTTTTGAGGCTTTAATATCAGTAATTATATCTTTCTTATTAATAACATACCTTACATGATATATTACATAAAACTATATATATACGAAAAATTCATCGGTTATTTTTATCAAGCGAATTATAAATTATCACTGTTCCATTGATTTAAAGAAATTAAACATTAACAATCATATACTGTAAATTCTTAATTACGATATATTACAATTCATATTTACAATAACCAAAAAAAATAATTTTTTTAAATATAAATTCGAGATTATTGTTCTCTAAATTACTTAAAAAAAGTAAACAAATAATATATAAATGAATAAAAATATTCCTGGCAAATGCCTTACAACTTGTAATTTTAATAACATTCAAATTTTATAACTCAGAAAATGGACAAATAATGTCCTCATATATTTATATATAATTATTATATTAAATTTATATTATCTTATCTATTTTATATATACTATTATATTTTATAATTATATATAATTATACTATATATATATATATTATATCTATATAATATATATATATATAATATCTTTCCTTCTTATATATATAAATATATATATAGTATATATATATTCACTATATACAAATATTATATTTGTTTTATGGATTTACAGCAGGCGTATGATAGGATTAAATAAGGGTAAGCGCGCTCTCTCTCTCTCTCTTCCTCTCTCTCTCTCTATATATATTATTATCTATTCATATTAATATTACTATATCATTATTATATTATATTATATTATATATATTATTATATATATATTATATATATATATATTATATATATACTATTATTATATATTTCTTATTTATATTATATATATATATATATTTATAATTTATATATAATAATATATTATCTATAATCCTTCAATGTTATATACCTACTAGCTATATATATTTTCCTGAAAATATAGGCTAGTAATCATAAATGATGACTCGGTTAGAACTATCCACAATGAAACTAATATTTGTACTTTTATGTACTGTACATCAAAGTAAATTTTTTTCATTTGAACCAATTATTCTAATAATTGGTTTTATCACTATTTCCTAAAACTCATTTCCATATCTATCAAATTGGGACCTTAAAGGGACAGGATTCTTTGGAACTTGTCCCCCACCATTGTGATATGAATCTGCTGATCTTAAAATATCCATAACTGATGACAAATTTCCTTCTTCCATCCCACCAGAACTGCCACCCCACCTCTCATTAGTAGTCATGGAACTTGAAGGCCTCCAGTCTCCTTGACTATCGACACACACTCTTTTTTTCTATAACTGTAAACAAGTAAACAACTTGTTCCAATGACATTTATTAATGAACGCGAGTCCATTCGATGAGAATTCACTATAATACACTACCACACTCCTATATTCACACCTCTTTCATATACTCTAGCGACTGTCTAGATTCTAATATGCTATATGGACCAATTTTTTTGAGAGTGAGAATGAATGAAATGAGAGTTCCAGTCTGCCACGTTTCCAATTGGACCGCTAATTCTATAACACTTAACCACACAATACTGATTAATGAAATAAACATCTATGAAGATCCATTAATACTTGAGTAAGATTGCAAGTGATTAACGAGAAGCTCACATGTAAGATCACAAGCTCCCATTCTCATCTCAGAGGACTTGGTACATATCAATAAAAACAGTATCATTACCAAAATATTAATATTACTTTCTACGGCGTTCACTATACCAAATTAACTGAGAGCACTAATTAAAAACGTATTTCACTCAATTTATGTGAAATAATAATAAATACACAGAGATATATTTAATAAAAAACTTTTACCATGATAAATTGAGAAATATTCTTGAGAAGAACCGAGATATATCATCTGCAAAAATAGCGTGTGGTGGAACCTCCTGAGTAGTTCAATGTCACTATTTAATCTCCTCGAGGAAGCTGGTCTAATAATAATATATATCAAATAATAGAACATTAATCTTAATACAATACATCTTTACTCGACGTCATATATCATAATAATCTGACAAATAAAGAGTTTTACCACAATTGAGGAATACCGAGAGAGACTATTCTATAATAAAATTCCCACACTGTAAATGAGAAGTCACCTCTTTGAAGACCGTCTGCGGGATCTCGCAAAGCATAGACGAGAGGTGTGTGTCGAGAGGCTCCTGTAGTGGAGATCCCTTCTCGCGCTCTCCGAGGAGGAGCGAGGCGTAAATGCCAAGTGAAGAGACGCTCGTGATATCTCTTCTGGCGTTCATCGGGAGTTCAGCGCAGGGATCGTTTCGCACTATGAACTTTACGTAGTCGAGTCCGAGGATAGCTCTGATCTGATCATTGTATCGCCTCCTCTTGCTTCGGATTTGCTGAGCGAATTGATCAATGCGAGTCAGACGCCCTAGAAGTTGTGCAGAGGCAACCATCTCAAGACATCGACCCTCCCCCTCAATGGTTCACTCCTTGGTGCCATAACCACGAATCAAAGCTCACCGTCATAATTTATGATGCTAATTCAGACTCCTTTCTTTTGGCTCGGAGATACTCAACTAGTAATCAAGTATCTTCTTCGGATCATGCGTACTCTGTATTGAGAGTGATGGAGATATCACGTAATAATATAGTACAATATATCTATATATAGAAAATATTTAAATAAATTTAGATAAATACTGAGTTTGTTGATATATCACACTTATATAAATATCATAAACATTATTCATTCGTTCCAATTTCTCTCTTATCCAGAGTTCTGAGTATTTCCTGTTAGTCATTCACTCAAGCCATCAATGAAGTTCTTATCTTTCTACATATACTCTAGTAATCTATTATCTACGACTCTCAAAATACAGAGTGCAAATTTTTTCTCTCTCATGAAATATTAATATATATATTAATAATTAAAATATTAATATATTAATATATATATTTATATAATTAATGTAAAAAATCATAATTATAACTTAATAATATTCAGAATCTTGAATAATCACATTTATCTTATATTACAGTATATATACTATTAACGCTGAATAAAACTATAGTTACACCACGTTATATATTTATACCATAGTTACACCACGTTATATATTTATTATATTGTTATGTAGCCTAGTTATATACCTAAATTATATATTATATATATAATATGTATATTATATATATTATTAATATATATATAATAATATTATATATATAATAATATATATATATTATTATAATATATTATATATTATATTTATATATATATAATATATATTATTATATATAATATATATTAATTATATACTATATATTATATATATATATATATATATATATATATATATCTAGGGTTGGGTATTCAAGTTACATTTGTTGACAAGTATAATAAAGTAACCTTACTAGAATTGTTCAAGTACAAGAACAAGTACATAATATATATATATAGGTAAACTAAAGTAAAAATTATTATTATTATGAAAACTTATAATATAATATAATATATATTAAATATATATTATAATATATATATATTATTATATATATTATAATATATAATATTATATATATATTAAAGAAGGCCTTATAAATTAAAAACGCTTTAAAATTTTTTAAGATATTATATTAATTATTATCATATATATAAATATCATAATAAGTATAGTATTTATTTCAAAATATAATTATAGTTATAATAGTTATAATATTATATATATATAATATAATATCAGTGAGCTTATAATCTATCAAATACAATTCACTCACTCATAACTGGACCCACCTTATCTCCCCCATAATAATGGTGCGTAACATGCTACGGGACAAACACAAACGAGAAGTTGGATGAGAGACAGTAGAATAAGTACGATAAACAAAGTTGAGAAAAAAGTAAAGCACAGAATTACCAGCATCTAAACCCATATTTAAACGCAAATTAAAGTTAAAGAAACTCATACGCAAGTCAGATAAAGTTACACGACACTAAAAAGACTATTACACGGGAATCTTTGAACACAGACTGGAGAGACCCAATCAAATTAATTGCATCTCAAATCCAAAGATGTAGGGCGCAATCCCTTAACCATGTGAGTCTATCAACCATACGCCACCTCACAAAACCCGAGATTCTTCACTTCTCTGTTGTGAACCCATAATCATTGCGCTCGCTCGCCGTTAGAGCATACCTCAGCATCTCTCATCATCTCCTATGGTCATTGCGATTGACTGACTCGTGTGATCTCAATACCACTTGTTTTTTTCGGTGCTACCTAAGATGTACAATTTCCCAGCAAATACTCACCCACGCTATACCACTTCATTTTATAGACCACCGAAGCTAACTCGATCCATTTCCATTAAGTTTACCACACATGACCAAAACTATCAATACTTTCGTATTTATTCTCTCATTTACTTCTTTCTTCCACCACTTTACCATCACCCTTTCTCACTCATTCCTCGTATCATAAATTCTTCTCACACCTAACACCCTCCTAGGAATAATCCATCTGAACACATTGTAGCTGAGACCTATGCCTCTTATTCACAGAACCAGTAGAGTCATCACTCTTATACATAAACAAAGGTAACAACGATACCCTCGATGTAGACCTAGCGAACTCAATGCTTCAGTCGCTTTTACATCCACCAAACGATTTAATTTGCACCAACCACCTTGCTGCCAATTCACAACTTTACAACTACCCTAGTGCTTAAGTGTTCAATGTATATTTTGCTAATGATATGACAGGGAGTAACTGTCACTAAGGAGATTGTTCCAAAGCTTGGTGGTAACCCTTGAGAATTATGTTACGAAAGTACAAGTGATCTAGGTATGAAGTAACATAGTACGTTTATGAAAATTCGTTTGTCATATATAAATATTATATAGTATATTAATATTATTATATTTAATTCTGTGAGCATAACAATGTAATTAATATATTAGTTATATTAATATATTTATATATACTATTAGTGTTATAATAGTATATATAGTAGTATAGTATGAGTATATATATATATATAGTATTATATTGTAATATATGAGTAAGTATATATATATATATTATCTATATATAATATGAGAGCATTATATATATATATAATATATATAATTAGTGTTGCACACACGGATACCAAAATTTTTTCGTCCGATACGTAACCCGGATATAACAAGAGTACTGCACAATTTTTTTCACTGCGATACGAGCGTATGCCTGTTGAGTATCCTTGGTGTATAACCGGGATAATATTTTGCCGATACCTGATAACCGATACTCGATATTTTTATCCTATAAATTGGCCTAATATTATATATAATTATATATATTATTAATATATCTATATATGATATTTATTTTAGTAGAAATATATCGTATATATATATTAATGAGTTTATACATAAAATATTATATCTACTATACTAGATATATTATATAATGGGGTATAGTGATATATACAAGTTATACTAAAATACAAAGGATAATTTGATTACGAGAGCACGGGATTCACATGCAAACCATACTTTCCTGCGTAAAACTGCAGCGGTGCCAACAGGCCATAACATTGCATCGTAGCACATTAAGATAGCATTTTAATTAGTGTTTTCTCGCAGAATTGCAAATAATTTTGAAAAAAATTTGCTAGCATTAGAATTATAGATGAGATTTATAAGATGCCAGTTCAGAAGAAGACATGGACGAAGCAGAGTATATTAGAGGTAGTATAGAGTCTTAATAAATGAGTTATTTCAATAGGTAATATATAGTAGATACAATTAATATATAAATAGAATTTATACGTAGATAATTAGGTATATACTTAGTAGTATATATATAGTAAAAAATTATAAGGTATATATAAATATTGTTATATATATATATAATATATATTTTATAATAGTATATTTAACATTAAAAAAAATGTATAAAATATAAATCTTTAATTCAGTTCAAAACACATTTTCAGTCCTGTATATCTTACGTTAAGTATATATAGTATATATAAGTATATATCCGTTTTCTTTTTTGTATTTTGCTTAACGAAACGCTAAGGAATGTCGAAGTTTGCTGCTTCGTTTATGTCAAGACTTACTCGAAAAATCGCAAGACCATTGCTCACCAAACGTAAAGATATAAATTTCCACAGGATTGTTCAAATATATCTATTCTCTTGTTGAGCATTAGTGTTGAAAAACGTATGATTCTTCCGTAGCTTGCGTGGACTATTGAGAGGCATACAGTGTACTTAGACGAAAACTAAATGTAGACTAGAAGCAGATGGCAGCGTATAGTAGTCTACAAGTGGATTGAATTGTAGGTTTTCATCAATCAATTTATAACAGCGAAGAAGGAGTTTATCTTCAAAAGGAGAAAGGATCACATCGAGGCAAAAATACAAGTTGATCCATATTTGTAAATATGCGAAATAAATCATTTATGTTATTTATTTTTTATTTGTGTTTCCTTTTCCAACACCCCACTAAGTACTGTTACAAATTCCAATTGGTTGAAAAAAAAAGGTAAAATACACCTAGCAACGAAAAGATCGCGGATCGATGATTAATATCACACCACAGAGGTTTGCTACTACTGAAAATTTTGAATGTGCGAAATTCTCGGACTGTGCCCTGTGACTATCCAGGCCTGACCAAATCCGCAAATTTCCTGACAGCGTGTTCGTAATGAATTATTATGGCCATAAAACAATATCTATATTGCATTATTTTGAGCAGCCTATTTTATTCAGATCAATTATCATATAAAAATTATTGAAATTTATTTAAATAATTATGTAAATATGTGAAATCGAATTTAAAAATATTTTTTTTTTTAGTAAATCGAGAGCTTCTGAATAACACGTGCCCGCCATCAAGGTGCCGTCCATATCGGCACGTATTTATTTTTTGTATCTTTGTTTAAACACCAAAGGTAAATAGTTTTATTTATCAAAAAGAAAATAAAATTTAAAGTTACATTATGAGCCATAAGGTGAATAAACGTCCACTTGTGATCACAGAAAGTTCTAAGGGGAGATTTAAGGTAACTTTTTCTATCTCACATTCTGAATTTTTTGATTTTATTAAGCGATCTTCTGATTCAAAGCTTGTTTTCAACATCTCTTCTAGCTGTCTTCGAAGTTTATTAAGGACATTAGGAACCATTAGGAATAATAGAGACAGTAAAAAAAAGCCACAATGAGGGCCTAATCGAGACTGTATGATCTGATACAGATGGTATCGGTATGGATAGGATTTTCTTTGTTTTTCCACACCTTATTATAAGGAGTCTTCTTATTATGTTCGTGTTTTGACTCTTTGAGATGTAATCTTCATATTCTTTATGGCAGCTTTTACATTTGGTCAAACATTTTTTGAGTGAGTATATGTGTTAAACTTTATTTGATACGTTTCATAAGATGCAGTTATGAGCATTGTGGCGCTGTCTCTCTTCTTGAGAAATCAAGTAGGACAATGTTCTTAATCACAGATTCTTCTACTTTAAATATTAGCTTTTAATGTACAGAAAAGTCCCTCCAGTCCCTGTGCACTTTGCATAGTAGGAAAAGATCAGTCCGTAAGAGTTATATATAAATTTTATGACCACAAATTTCCGCATTAAATTGATTCTCAAAGGTACAATTGATGAAGAAGAGAATTAAGTCAAGCTTTGGCTCTTAAGAGTATCACAAGTCATCCGATGGCAAAATAAAATGTGAATTTGTAAGTGATATAGGGTAGAAATGAGAGCTCTCAACAAGAGCTAAATGTAGTAGTGTATGAGAGCTTTTATTAGACGCTTTTTCAGCCACAGAGGAATCGTCTGCAGAGTTTCAGGTTGAATTTTTGTAGTAGACAGAGCCATCTGAAGCAAATGAAAGGCAGGAGGTAATTTCTATGATTTCCGGCATTTGTTCATGGCTAGATGAAAATAGAGATTATATCACAGGAAATCCAATTGATGAAAAGTCCCCTTGTGAAGAGCTTGTAACATAAGTCAAAGAAATTAGTCCCATGTAAGTGTTATCTTGTGGTGACTTGCCTACGTATACTAATTTAATCGCTAAGCCCAGAGATAGAGTAGATAGCGAGTTGGGAGACTAATCATTTCTTTTATTTCTAATCTCTCTTCTATACACACACATAAAATTGGCGGTCTAAGTCCCGCATACACAGCCTTTGTTATTTGTTCTGCTTGGAAGTTTTTCCATGAAGACACACAGATGTGTATAATCAATCTATTATACAATGTGAAGAAATTATTCTGAGGTGTTTAAGAGAGCCTTTATCCCGTCTATACACTTATTGTGAGAATTTATAATACTTGTTTTACACCTTTCTCGATAACAATTGTATCGCCCTACTTACTGCATATGAAGTTCCTAAACTTCCTGTTTAAGGTGCGACTCGGACTTTCCTGCATGTAGAAATGGCTGTCAAAACTTTGAGGAAATTTCAGAATTAGAAAATATCTTAAATAAAACTTTCCAACAGATGCAGTTTTCTTTATGATTGTAAGTATGTTATTATCACCAGAAAGAAGCTCTAAATTGGCATGTTTTCTTTATAAGATTAAAAGAAAGGCATTAGAAAGCATAACCATGAACTTGAGGTCACACATTCGTTTACACGAAAATATAGAGAATGTGCGATTGATAACATCGAGAGACTGTAAATGTAATAGGGAGTACAAACTTTCCTTACAACTAAAGCATGCAGAATGCCTTCAAAACGCATGGACATTGTCCTTATTATCGGAGAAATAATCTCCCCAAAACTCTCTAACCAGAGAAGTTTAGCTGTTCAGAGTCACTATGAGCTCGAATTATAGGCACCGAGGGCAAGTATACGTCATTATCATAGAGAACAGTTCTTCCATTTCTATTAAATGCTTCTAAAAAAGGTGAATGAACTTAAAAATTTTCGAGATAATTTGAAAGTTCTTTCTAGTATGAAATAACATCTTTATATACCAATCACAGATGTAATAGCCATAGGGGATATTTTGGCACACACACAACTAGTACATCCGTGTCTTGGTCATCAGGCCCTGGCATTTTTTGCACATGTACCTCCAAATATGAGCGCTAAGAAGTTTTTGCTACCTGTGCAAACCGCGAAACACGATTATATCTTAAACAGAGTGATTTACTTTTGTTTTGCAACCAATTGGAATTAGAAATCAGAATCAACTGTTGTGATGGAGCTCGTCGATTTGGATAACAGAAAAATAAAACTAATACACAAAGATGGTTATACTAGTGTGACAATAAAGTGAGGGTCATTGTGTCTATTCGTATGAGGAGGTTTAGCGATGGACTATTGGAAGGAAATCCAGAGTGTGTATGTAATAAGGGTACTTGAGATGTATATGTACGGGAGAGTGGAAAATAACTATTGGCTATTTTTAGAGTCCTATAGAGGAAACGTCGAGGCGCTAAATACTGCTCCCCAGATGTCAATGTTTTTGGTTTAACACATTTCCGTAAGAACGGTTGCTAAAACGCCGCCCAATCACAAGGGAATTAGCAATCCTTTATAAGAGAATGAAGGAAATTCTCTTACGTTTGGTAAGCATATTTTAACGAGATTTGCGGTTTAACATAAATACGAGACGCACATATCTCGAGTCATGTTCTTACGATTCGTAGTGCACAATGCAAAAACGAAAACCCTTATAAACATATCGAGTAAGGTCACAAGATGAGTTAGAGGTAAACTAGCATGGACAGCGGAAATTGCGGATAATTATTATTATATTATTATTAATAAGTATAATATTTATATATATAAGGGTATAATATATATTATGAATTTTTTGTATATTAAATATGAATAGATATGTTTATATATTACGGTATATGGATATGAGTTATATTATTACATTAAAGTATATATAATATATATAGTGTTATTATACTAATATATTATATTTAGTTATAATAATACTTAATCAAATATATAATATATATTATTGTTTATATAAGAGAATTCTGCAAAAAATTAAAAAGAGAAGAAATTTGAACATTTAAAATTTCTAAAAGGAGTCGACTACCCTTTGCGAATTCATCGCGTCATTGAAAAGAAAATTTTTAAAATATCTTTTCTTCTGATAGCAATGTGCTGAAAACCTCCTCTTCTATAAAATTCTAGCTTTACGTGAAACCTCTATACATGTGCCCACCTTGTCAATTCCCAACACGCACACCACTATACATTCGGACATGGTACGTGAGAAATTTTTATATAATTATATATATATATAATATTATAATATATAATATAATCATAATATATATATATTATACTATATAATATATATCATATATATATATATTATATGATATTATATATACTATATATATATATAATATATATATTTAAATCAAATCAATAATAAAGACGCAAAATGTGGTATCGGTTAAGGTATCGGCAAAAATTTTACCGGTACCGATACCGATACCGATACTAAGTACTCACAAAATTCCCGATACCGATACGAAACCGATACCTCAAAAATCGACCGAATACCACCGATACCGATACCGATACCATGGTATCGGTGCATCACTAATATATATATATATATATATAAAATATACCTTCTTTCCCCAGATGTATATATATATATGTTATATTATTATACTTTATATTATATATATATATATATAGTATATATATAATATACATATAATATCATCATACCACCTTTTCTCCCCAGCTGGGATAAGGTGCGGTAACATGGCACCAGAAACAGAAATGTAGTGGAAGAATATGAAGCAAGTCGAAAAGAAAGCCCAGCCTTACGACCCCCTTTAAACCTCTTAGTGAGAACTCATCGCAGTAAGAAAATCCACCATAGAGCTTCACAGGACCACGACGGACCCTCAATATGGCATCTCGTCAATGTTGGGTTCATCCCTTGGCCCAGGTGGGCTACAACCATACCCAACCACAAAATCCCGCCATTCACTCCTATTATGCACTTTTATTCTTGCCTCTACCAAACTCACATTCCTCTCCTCCAGGCATTTCTTTACTGACTCAACCCACTTTTTCTTCGGTCTCTCAGCCGGTCGATTCCAAGCACACTCGCCACTCGTTTTAATGTTAGCGATGTACTGTTATGTGTTTTGAATTATTTATATGACTAAGGTTAGAGTGATGGTGGCGGTGTTCCAACCTCAAACTGGTCTGTGAAATTTGGGCTTTGCGTGGAACTACAGACATCTACCAATCCTGACTAAATTAATTAAACAAGCCTGACGAAGTAAACACACACACACATATGCTGACATTTGCAAATATGAAGGTGAAAATACGATCTAGTTCAAACTTCAAAAACTTCAAAATTAACTTTTTATTTTTCTACTGTTATATCTATAACTAAGTTTCTTCGTATTTATAAGTATCTTAATTAATGCTATAATGTAGAGTTTGCTCGCGGGCGTGAGCGTGGAGACGATATTAATTTAATGGAACGCCGCCCTACAACCTTCAAACTGAGCTCGACTTATCACCAAAACACACACTTTTAAGTGCTAATTACTTTACCAGGGCTATGGCTTCCAAATATATTACCCTCCCACCAACAGACTTTCAAAATAATACCTATCTAAAAAAAGAAGCATATATATATATATATATATATATAATAATATAATATATAATATTATTATATTTTATTATATATATTATTTATATAATATATATAATATAGTATTAATATTATATATATATATTATTATATTATATAAATAATAATAGTATATATATATATATATATATATTATATATATATATATTATATAATATATAATACCCTCAGTGTGACGTTATGTTAGATCTGGTGAGCACTGGAACAAGTGTCTGATTTAAATATTTAGGGTATATGTTGGATGAGAAAGGGAACGGAGAATGCAGAGTGTAGTAGGAATAGTTGTGTAATATGGCAGAAGGTGCTGGCAATTAAAACTCGTTGGTGGAATGTAAATGGGACTAATCCTTGAGTGTGCTATGGTTCTTACATGAGTTATGTTGTTACCTGTTTTATTGTTAGTAGTTAGACTATGGTCTGAATACGAAGTAATAGATTAAAGTTCAATGGTTTCAGTAATGGACATCTTAAGCGTTTGCTAGTGTGAGAAGATGTAAATGAGGAATGAACGTATTAGGAGAGTAGGTGGTGTGAAGAAAGGGATAAAATGAGAGATAAATGAAAGTATGTATAGAGATGGTTTGGTCATATTGGAAAGGATGAATGATAGTCGGTTGGTTAATGCGGATGTATGTGGCTGCAGGGTGTTGGAACTCGAACCGGCTGGAGACGCGAAGAAAAAGTGATGAGTTCAGTAAACGAATGTTTGAAGTAGAGAAATGTGAGTTTATGGTAAAGAGGCGAGAAGAAAGGTATCACAGGAGTGAATGGCGGGGATTGTGAGGGGTACTGGTTGTGGCCCACCTGGGCCAAGGGAATGAAACTCCTTACATTGACGATCTAACATAGTGAAGGGTCCATGCCGTGTCCCATGAAGCTTTACGGAGGTGGGATTTTCTGACTGCGATGAGTTCTCCCTAATTAATGGTACTGAGGGCGGTAACAGGCTGGGCTTCTTTTCGACTTATGTCATGTTCTCCTACTGTATTTTCTTTTCCGATGCTCGTTACGCACCTTACTGCCAATTCTTGGGAAAATAGAAGAAAGATAAAAAAAGAAGAAAGAAGAAGATATATAGTATAGTATATATTATATTATATATATATATATATATATATATAATATATATATATATATATATAATTATGATATATAATATATATATATATATACTATATATATAATATATATATATATTATATATATATATATATATATATATATACTATATATTAATGAAATCCTATTGTCTAATTTTACACTACGCCCAAAATAACCATGAATTTTTTAAGCATTTGCTTATTCCAATTTAAACTCATTTCCCCAATTGAAACTTTTAAAGAAATGGGAGCAAAATATCCAAGTTTATATAATTAATTAAACAAATACAACACATTACCTCCGTCAATCTGAAATCAAAGCCTAATTCACCCCATCTTAGTAGTGTAATTAAATAAAAGTCCTATTCAATACAAGGTTCGGTGCGGTGCAGTGCATTTGACGGGTTTCCAAATTTTACTTTTTTATTAAAAAAAAAAAATTATATATAATAATATATTCTTCACTTTCGACTCTTGTAAATAAAAAATCTCACACTTTATATTATGTTTCTCCATAAAGAAATAAAGAACATTTTAAAAATTAAAATACCCCAATTTTCACGCACTGCTGGCAGAACACGTTACTATTAAACTAAATCAAGAAAAAAAAATCTAGATTATTTAGAGCTTCTTCTAATGAATCCAACAAAACCTGGCCTAACCTAACCTAATGATGTGTCGACCCTTTGGACTAATCCCCTCAATTATTAGGTCCTTAGAAAATATCTGTTCAGATATCTAAAATTGTTACATTTACATGTACTCTGAAACCAAAGGTGTGGAGCTACAGAAGTTTAAATTTAAAAAAAAAAATGCAGGATCAGTAGGTCCACTCAAATTAAGTTTTTGATGAAACAGGATAGAGAAATTTATAAAGATCTATAGAGCAAAGCCAATAGTAACATTTGTTTACAGACGAAGCTTATTAATATATTTTTTTCAAGCTCCTTCAAGAAAGTTCAACTATTATTAGTATTCTACCATACGTGTCAGAATTGAGTGCGTAGTTGCCGGTGTCGGGTTCGACCTCTACAACAACAACAACTACAAAAAAAAAAAACAACTCACCTATTAAGTCTTTCTTCTTCTTTTTTCTGTTTCCATTCCAAATTTCGAAGATGAATTTCCTCGTCACGACGCATTCTCTCTCCTTCCCTCATCAACCTCTCCCTCGTTTTTAGTTTATGATTTTCCCTCTCGTCAATAATCTTCAATATTAAGAATATTATATATATATATAATATATATATATATATATATATATATATAATATATTTATATATATATATATTATATATATTATATATTAAATTATATTAATATATATATAATATTATATAATATATATATATATATAACAAGCATAATCTACCTTTTTTTCCCCAAGACTGGGGGTAAGACGCGTGACATGCACCGGAAACAGAAAAGTAGTAGAAGAATATGACACAAGTCAAAAAGAACAAGCCACCTTACTCGGCCCCTCTCACTACACCTATTTAGTGACAACAGTCGCATCAGAAAATCTTCAACCCTAAGAGCTTTAACGGGACAGCGGACTGTGACTCCTCACTATGGGCATCTCGTCAGTGTAGGGTTCAATCCCTTGGCGCCTAGGTGGCGCAATCCATACGCCCCGTCGACAAAAACCCCGGCCATTCACTCCTATATGCACCTTTCTTTTTGCCTTTGCCAAACTGACATTTCTCTCCTCCAGACATTCTCCTCCACTATTCTTTGGTCTCCTAGCTGGTCGATTCGAAACACACATCAACCACTATACAATTCGATTAACCATCGACTTTCATTCATACCTTTCACATGACCTAAACCACCTCGAAACGTACTTTAAATTTTTTCTCTCATTACGCCCCTTCTTCACACCACACAACTGTAATACGTTTCATTCCTCATTTTAATCAATTCTTCTACACCTAAGACGCCTCTAAGATTGTCCATTCTGAACACTCTTTGACTTAGATCTTATAATCTATTCCAGACCTATAGTCTTACTACTAATGCATTAACATAGGTGACAACATACCCTCATGTAAGACCCCTAGCGCACTCAAGACTAGTTCCCCTTTAAATCACACCAATGTAACGAGTCTTAAATGTGCACCAGGCCACCTTCCTGCTCATTTCACCCTTTCCCTACTAGATCACACTTGCATCGATGCCGTCCCCTTTACATCCAACTGTATAATGCCTCTAAATATTTAAACTGACCACTTGTCCAGCTGCTCACCATCTAACAAAATTCACACCGCGAGGACTGTCTTCACTGACAACCATAACCTATACTCTTATCTACGTTTAACTTTAAACCCCTCCTTTTACAACACACCTGCAAATCCTTCTCCCAATCCCTCAAACTCTCTTCAGATCCACCGAAACAAAAACCAATCATCCTCAAATACAACGTAGGTAGGTGCAACCCTAAAACTCCCACTCGATATATCTCCATCATTTCTTACACACCGATTTCTTGGCCACCCACTCTATCCTCAATATATATATAATATATATATATATATATATATATATATATATATATATATATAATATATATATATAATATATATATATAATATATAGTAATAAATCTAGGGGCGTGCTAGGTGTGAGCAGAAATTGATAAAATGAGGAATTAACGCTATAGGGAGTGTTGGTGTGAGAGAAAGGGGTAAACGAGAGAATAATGAAAGTATGTTTGAGATGGTTTTTGGTCATGTGGAAAGGATGAATGATAGTCATGGTTGGTTAAGCGGAATGTATAGTGTGTGTAGTGTGCTGGGAGACCGACCGGCTGGGAGAGAGAAGAAAAGTGGATTGAGTCAGTTAAAAAATGCCTGAAAGGAGATGGCAAATGTGAATTTGGCAGACGCGAGAAGTAAAGGTGCAGAAAGGAGATAATGGCGGGTGTGTTTATCAAGGGGGTATCGGTTATGAGCTCAGCACTTGCAGGGTATAAACCCTCTCACTATATAAACGAATTTACCAAATAGTGATGATCCGTACGCGGTACCCGGTGAAGCTCTAGGCGTGGATTTTCTGATTGCGACGAGTATTTTTTACTGAATTTCATGGTACAGAGGAGGCCGGTATAGGATCGGGCTTTCTTTCGACTTGTTGTCATATTCTCTGCACCGCTACTGGCTTTCCTTTCTGATGCAGCTGTAACGCCACCTTACTTCCCAAGAGGAACCGATCGCGGGCCCGGCCCCGAGCCAAAAATCAGGAAAAAACCGGGTTTTTCCCTAACCGGGGTAACTTGTAAATTTACACTAAAATATAGAGGTTAAAAATCAACAAATCAAAAAAATATATTTTATTTCATTACTCCTTTGTTTATACAATTTATGCAACAATATATACAACATATATACCTATAAATATAAGGATCAATTTTTTTTTTTGTATACTATGATTCAAATTAAAAATTGAGGCCAAATTATAATTTTTCCGAATTTTTAACATAAAAATATTCGAAATTTGATATATCAAGCGAATTCGGAAAAGGAAATAAATATAATTGTTAAAATATTAATGTATTTATTATTTATTTAAAGTAAATATCTTCAAGAAAATCAAATATTTCCGAAATCTCTAATTTTCAAAAACTTATTTTATTTAATTGAATTAATATATAATTATATATATATATATATATATAGTATATATATAGTTATATCATAGTATATATATACAATATATATATATATTATATATTATTATTAATATATATTATATATAAATATTATAATATATATTAATATATATATATATATATAATATATAATAATATATATATATACTATATAATATATAGTATTATATAATATCTTAGAGAGAAGCCCCTTGGTTCTTTTTTGTGTTGTGCTTTTAACTGTCACTTAATGTTTGCACTGCTCATTTTATTACTAAATTGTACACAAATTAAAAACATTGTTAAAGACACTTTTTTTAATGAATAATTTTTAAAAAAGGAAAGCTAATTTGTCGTCCCCGACACGCCTAGACCTCTTACAGGCAAGGGAGACTATGGATTATCTTTTCTTGATCTTCATCAGTGTCAAGGTTATTTCAGTTGGTCTGTGCGTTATCTCTCATTGGTGTTGTTGAATTATAATATTTGAGTTTTCAGATATTCATTTTGTAAAAAATCTATCTTCACCCGGATGCTTATTGTAGTTGTTACTAGATTAATATAATGCAAAAGGATTCCGCATGATTTTTCGCGGATGTCGTGGATTGATTATTGTCTGATCAGCTTTGATATTGTGATCTTGATCAGATGGTGGCCCTGTGTTACGTCCTATTTGACTTGCTAAAGCTGAATTTATGCTGTCCTTAGCTGCAGGTCATGCGTAATGTTGCAATTTTTTCTTCCTTGTTCAAATCCTATGTTCCAGCCTATATATATGTTTATTGCAAGTATTGCAAGGGGATGTGAATATATACACAGCTTTGGGGGACGATTTTCTTTTCTCGTTTGGGGGTTTGAAGAATGTTTTTTTAAGAGTGATGTTATTCTGATGAATAGAGGGTAATAGATTTTTTGGCTAATTTGTTTAAATGACAGTGAACATAATGTACTTGTGGAATTGGTAAACCAAGGGAAGGTGTTCGGCTGATTTATTCGGGGAAAAAGGTGCTATAGTACCTCTACCTCTGTTTTGCTTTGTTAAATGCTTTTTGGGATGAAAAACTCAGGATAGTAAAGTGATATTGAAAGTATATTGTGGATGTATCATATTTCTTTGTGCTAGAAGAGGGGAGAGCATTTACGAAAGGCACGGAGAAAAATTAACGATGACAGAAAGCTAATTTTGTGTTGGGAAGCATTGATAGCTCAATGTAATATGTTTGGCTGCGAATGTTGGGTATTCTATAATATTACGGTAAATTGCAATAATTGTTTACCATGTGATTAAGAAGATCGAGGAAAAGGAGATAGAGTGTGTTGTGAAGGAGCATATTCTAATCCGTATCTGAACTGAAGGGAATGAATAGAGTAAGCATATAGTTTAGACATCAATATTTAGGTTGGTGGTTAGGGAGGGAGAACAAAATGTCATCTACGATAGTCTAATCGCCAAAACTATTGCTTTAATAAAGGGGGTAAAAATATGATAAACATCTGTTTAGTGTGGGTGTACCAAATGGAAATATAAGTGTTTACTGAGGGTAATGGGGAGAACCAGTAGGGTGTTCTCCATACTCAACAGGCGGGCCCGAATAGTATTGTTTGTAATATATGCCATTCAAAATGAAAGAAAATGTTGTAAATCGAGAGTTAATGAGTATGTTTTCAATACTATGACACGAAGAAGGCCAAATCTCTCATTATACAACAAACTTCATCATTTAATGCAAAATATTACAAAACAAACTTTCAGGCTCGAAATTGGGAATCCCCACTTCCCTCCCATTCTCAGTAAGCATATAATAATGGAACTACACAGATTTATCATATTTTCCCCCCTTTTAACAAATAGTTTATGGATTAGATATGTAGATTTGACATTTTTCCAAAATCCTAAAATTACCCACTATATTCTCGTTACCAAACAATATTACAAAAAAATATTCCTCTCATTCCATCAAATAACATCACCTCAAAAAACATTCTCAAACCCCCAAACGAAAAGAAAATCTCCCCCAAAGGTGTATATATCACAATCCCCTGCAATACTTGCAATAAAACATAATATTAGGGAACATGAGGATTTGCAAAGAAGAAAACATCAACATACAGATGACCTGCATCGAAGACAGCAAAAAATTCAGCTTTAAGCAAGTTCATAGGCGAATACAGGACCAACTTCTAATCAATATCAACTGAATATATAAGATGAACAGAAATATCTAATATCACGAACCATTCGCCAGCAATCATGGAAATCCTTCTTGCCATTTAATAATAGTCAACTAACCACAATAGCATCCCGGTGACAAGTTAAGATTAGATTTTATTACAAAATGGAAATCCTGAAAACGACGATCAAAATATTTCAACAACACCATGATGAAAATAACAGACCAACTGAAACACACTTGAACTGATGAAGATCAAGAAAGAAATCCAGTCCCTTATCCTGAAGAGGTCTCGCGTTAGTAAAATGAAAATTACTTTCTTTTTAAAATTTATTTTCAATAAAAAAAACTGTCTTTAACAAGGTTTTAATTTTGGTGTACATTATAATAAACATGAAGTGACAGTAAACCGCAATAATACTAAAAAAGAATCACAAGGGCTCCTCACTAAAAAGTAAATTATATCACTACGACAAAGTAGTTCTAAAATATATTTATATATA
Source organism: Trachelipus rathkii (assembly GCA_015478945.1). Lineage (NCBI taxonomy): Eukaryota > Metazoa > Arthropoda > Malacostraca > Isopoda > Trachelipodidae > Trachelipus > Trachelipus rathkii. The sequence goes on from JABUQX010008918.1 coordinate 55,474, forward strand.
TATATATATATATATATATATATATTATAGATATATATATATACTATATATATAATATATATATATTATCGTATATACTATAATATATATAATATAATATATATATATATTAATAAATTAATTATTTCTAGAAAATCAATTATTTCTAAAAATTCTTTCGGAAATATTTATTTAATTGAATTAAATAAATGTAATTCCTTTAAAATAATTTAAATTTATTAATAATTGAAATTAATATTTATTTTCCAACCGACAACCTTGAGATTTCAGTGTTTTTGACTTAAATTTCTAATTTTAGCTAACCACGGGGCCTCGCCCCGGCCCGGCAAATTAGAGCAACCCGGCCCGGCCGGCCCCAGGCCGCCGGCCTCCGGCAAATTCCCGCCCCGGCGGTCCCTACGTCCAATCCTTGGGGAAAAAAAGGGTAAGCATGATGAAGAAGAAAAAGAATATAATATATATATATATATATATATTATAATATATATATATTATATATATCATATATATATTATATACTATATATATATATATATATTATATATATATATATGGAAATAACTTATTGAGTGTTGTAGGGAAAATATATCATGCTGGTATTTTTGTCGAAAGAGTGCGCTCGAGTGACTGAAGGAACTGATTGGTGAAGAACAAGGTTGCGTTTAGGTCAGTCGGTAGCATGAAGCTAAACTAAACCTCATGGACTGATAAAAGATTAAGGAAAATGAGAAGAATAGAAAGCTTTTTGAGCTTTTTATGGATTTGAAACAGGCGTAAATGATAGGATTAATAGGGGAGCTCTATGGGCAGGTGTTAGTATATATGGTGTTGGTGGTAGCTTCTGATTGGAATCAAAATTATGTATGACGATACTGAAGCGTGTGTAAGAACTACATAGAAATCGAAGTGAATGGCTTTGAATATATTCGATAGAGACTGGAGGCTACCGGGATGTGTTAGTGTCTCCTTTGGTTATTTATCAATTTGTATATGGATGGGGTTAATAAAGAATTAGAGGTTAGGGTGGCAGAGGATGGTGTTGGAATGATGGTACGGAATGGAAATAGAAGAGGAGGGTTCCCATACTATTATAATGAAGGCATGACTGGTTATTGTGATCACCGAATCTCTTTAAAGAGTTTTTATAGAAGTGGTAGAGCGAGCTTCTACGTCAGGTTGTAAAGGAGGGGTTTGAACAGTAAATGTAGATAAGAGTACAGGTTTGTTGTGAGTGACAAGAAAACAGTTCCCCCCTCGTGTGAAAGGTTATGTTAGATTGGTGAGCAGCTGGAGCAAGTGTCTGACGTTAAATACTACTAATATAGTGTTGGATGAAAAAAAATGGATGATATCAGAGTGTAGTAGGATCGTTGTGAATGGCAGGTAAGGTGGCTTAGTTGGCAATATAAAATCGTGATTGGATGTAAGGGAGACCAATCCCTGCATGCTGCTAGGGTCTTATACTGGAGGGTATGTGTTTGTTACCCTATGTTAATGTACTAGTTGAAGACTGGTGGTCATGCGACATCAAGTATGATCTAAAGTACAATGTGTTTCTAAGTGGACAATCTGTAGGGGAGTGTCCCCCGCGCCTGCTGCAGCAAGATCTGTTAAAATTAGGAAGTGAATTATTAGAGAGTGTGTGGTGTGAAGAAAGGGGTAAAATCGAGAAGAATACAATGAACAGTAATTAATCATGGTTTTGGTCATTAAGAAACAATGATGAAATCGGCTTGGTTAAAAGCAGAACACGCGATGAGTCAACTGGTGGATTGACTGGCTGGGAGACAGAAGAAAAAGTGCATTCGAGTCAGTAAAGGAATGCCTGGAAGGGAGTAATGTGAGTTTGTGCAGAGGCGAGAAGGTGCATAGAGCAGGAAGTGAATGGCGCGGGTTTTTGTTGAGAGGGTAAATGGGTTTGTGGCTTCACCTGGGAAGTGGATAACCAAATTAGAACGAGATTGCTGTGACGTCCGGTCGCGGTCAGGAAAGCTCTAGAGGTGGATTCTGACTTGCGACCAAGTTCATTCACTAAGTAAAAGGGGCGGTAAGCTCGGGCTTTTCTTTTCGACCACTCTCCGCCTCGCTCCATCATCCTCCTCCTCACACTGGGGGACATGTTTTCTGTTCCGGATGCTGTTACGCACCCTTCACTCTCGTTGGAGGGGGCAACCCCCAGTCGTGGAGGTGCGCAGTGGAAAGAGATCCGGTTGAAGGAGAATTGGATAAGGAAAGTATGAGAGGGGGAATTTTAGTATTGATTACAGAGATTATGATGTTAATCAAATTATAAACTTACCGTATGTAAACCAAGAACATCACTCCTTGAGGTTGAGCGTTTGTTTCGAGCACTTGCCTTCCCTCCATGGCGTCCCGTTATGCCTAGGCCAACGTACTGGAGGATGAGTATCGTCGGGGTATACAAACAATTACGAAGATCCTCTTCCTCATAACCCTTTCTTATGGTGACAGACAAACGATTACGAAGATCTTCTTCCTCATAATCCTTTCTTCCGGTGACAGACAAACGATTACGAAGGTCTACCTCATAATCCCTTCTTCCGGGGACAGACAAACGATTACGAAGATCTTCTTCCTCATAATCCTCTCTTCCGGTGACAGACAAACGATTGCGAAGATCTTCTTTCTCATAACTCTTTCTTCCGGACCGAGACTGTGAGGAGGATTTATTTCTGCTGCTCCTTCCTCCTCCTCCTCCTCCTCTTCTCTAGTTGAACTCCTTACTCCTCGTTCTCTTGGAGGGCTTTTTCTTTTGTCTTTGTCCCTTGAAAAGTTCGAACCACTCTTGTTTTTAAAGTCTTCTTCCTTCTTCTGAGAATCTCTCTTGCTTCCAGAGTCTTTGTTCTTATCATCATTTATGGAATTATCTGAAAATAAATTTTCCTTAGAAGATAAAGATTTCGCTGAGGCTTTCTGTCCACCGGGCTCCTTTTTTGCCTAAAAGAAAAAAAGTACAAAAAAAAAAAAAAAAATAATAGTACCATACCTTTACAAAAAACATCATCAAAAATTCAAACCTTAATTCTTTTACCTTCTCTACTTGAATTATTCGACCATGAAATTCAGTTTTATTTAGGTTAATAATACACTTATTAGCATCTTCAATAATTTCCATAGTGATAAAGCCCCAAGCTTTTGCTCCTGCTATTTTGGTAGTGGAGAAAATTTTTGCACAGAGAACCTATATTAATTGCATATATATATATATATATATATATTATATATATATATATAATATATATAATATTAATATATATATTATTATATATAATAATATAATATATATATATAATATATATATATATATATATATATATATATAATAATTATCTTTCATAAGTATCTCACCTTCCTCTTGCCCCAAGATTGGGGGTAAGGCGCCAAGCATCGGAAAAGAAAGCAGTAGGAGAACATGACAAACGTCGAAAAGAAAGCCCCAGCCTTACCGCCCCCTCTGTACCATTAATTAGTGAGAGCTCGTCACAGACAGAAAATCCACCCTAGAGCATCATAGGACCGCGACGGACCCTCACTATGGTAAATCGTCAATGTAAGGGTTCATCCCCTGGCCCAGGTGGGCACAACCATGCCCCCCATACAAAACCCCGCCATTCTTCTATCATGCACCTTTATTCTGGCCTCTGCCAAACTCACATTTCTTTCCTTCAGACATTCATTCACCGACTCAATCCACTTCTCTTCGGTCTCCCACCCGGTCGGTTCCCAACACACTCTCCACTATACATCCGCTTACACAAACGACTTTCATTTCATCCTTTCCACATGACCAAACCATCTCAACATACTTTTATTTATTCTCTCATTTACCCCTTTCTTCACACCACACCACTCTCTAATACGTTCATTCCTCACTTTATTAATTCTTTTCACACCTAGCATGCCCCTAAGATTGTCCATCTGAACACATTGAACTTTAGATCTATACTTCTTATTCCAGACCATAGTCTCACTACCATACAATAACACAGGTAACAACATACCCTCATGTAAGACTCTACGCGCACTGTAGCGCTTAGTCCCTTTTTACATTCACCAAAAGATTTAATTTGCACCAGCCACCTTCCTGCCACTTCACAACTTTCTACTACACTCTGCATCAGTGCCGTTCCTCTTTCTCGCCAACACATAGCAAAATTAAACTCAGACACTTGCTCCAGCTGCTCATCATCTAACATAACTTCACACTGAGGACTGTCCTCACTCACAACCATAACCTTACTCTTATGTACGTTTACTTTCAAACCCCTCCTTTTACATACCCTGCCAAATCTCTCTACCAATCCTCTCAAACTCTCTTCAGATTCGCCACACAGAACCAAATCATCCGCATATAATAGGTAGGGCACCCTCCACTCCTCTCCATTCTCCATCATTCTAACACCCTTTCCTGCCATCCCCACCTCGAATTCTTTCATAACCCCATCCATATACAAATTGAATAACCAAGGAGACATAACACAACCTTTTATCCCTCCGCTATTAATCCAAACAATTAGCATTGACACCATTTATTCTTACACACGCTTCACTATCGTCATACATACTTTTGATTCCATTCAGAAGCCTACCACCAACACCATATATCACTAATACCTGCCATAAAGCTTCCCTATTAACTCTATCATACGCCTGTTGTAAATCCATAAAACCTAAATATAATTTATTCTTTTTTTTCCTCATTTTCTCAATTCATTTGTTTCAATGTAAAGATTTGATCCACACATCCTCTACCACTCCTAAACGCACCTTGTTCTTCACCAATCAGTCCCTCAGTCACTCGACGCACTCTTTCGACCAAAATACCAGGATATACCTTCCCTACAACACTCAATAAACTTATTCCCCTATAATTTCTACAGTTCCCCTTTTCTCCCTTACCCTTATATAAGGGTACTATTACTGCTCTCTTCCAATCCCTTGGAACTATACCCTCCATAAACGCTTTATTACACAACTTCCAAATCCAATCAATCACCATCTCGCCTCCGCTCTTGATCATTTCACTAGTAATTTCATCTATACCTCCAGATTTACCATTCTTCAACTTTCTCACCCTACCATACCTCCTCCTTACTAATACCTCATCCCAAAATACCTATTCCTTTTTGCACCATCAAACCCACACACATTCACTAACACCTTCATTACTTACTGTTAATATTGTGCAGATTTTCGAAGTGTTCTTTCCACACTCCCCTCACATCCATTTCATCAGTTACAAAAGCACCATCCCTATTCATTATTCTAAGCAGTTTCCCCTTATTCTCATTCTTAACCTTTCGCGCTTCCTTCCAGAAGATGCTTCCTATTTCCTTGTATGTCCTCATTCATCCTCCCCCAAACTTTTCATTTAACCTCTTGTTTTCTACCTTCTTTTTTCAACCTTTTTATTTTCTTTTTTTCCTCCTATATAATTCAAGCATCTTTCTTTTGAATCTTCATCATTTGGCTTTTAGTACATTCAACCACGCTTCTTTTTTAAATTTAACCGCTTGCAATCACCTCTCATTCCACCATTCCGCTGTTAACATTTCTTACTTCCTACTTTAGCACATCCACACACTCCTTTGCACTACTAACAATGCTTCCTTCATTTGCCCCCAGAGTTTGTCAGTATCAACTTGTTCACATTCAACCCGATTTACTAGCGAGCGCTTTTACATACTTATCCTTTTTCTCTTGCTCACTTAACTTCTCACTCTTAATTTACCTACTTCCTTTCGTTTCACCTTCCTCTCCATCAAGCCCCCCTAAACTTAATTTTACATAGAACAACATTAATGATCGATAATCCCATTCCTAAACCCCTCAACTGATTTAACATCCAACACATACTTCAACATTCCTTCTTCCACCAACACAAAATCAATCATACTTTTTCCCTTCGATACCATCTCTACCTACACCACTCTAGTATACTATGAATACTCTGGTTTTAAAGAAAGTATTACTTAACACCACATACCTCTCTCTTCACAGAAAGCAATCACTCACACTCCTAACCATTCTCATTTTCTCCCCCCACCCCAAAACCACCTGTTAATACCATCCCTTTTTGCATCAACTATCCAACCATTCAGGTCCCCCAACACTATCAATCTGAAACTGCCTACTCACCCCATCCAGAACATTCATTCAAATTATCCCCAAAAATTCGTTCTCTCTTCAACGTTTCCCTCAGATGACCATATGTCACAACCACACATACCTTGACCTTTTCAAACTTAAATTTAACCATTAGAATTCTAGGACTCACACACACAAAGTCTACCATAGCTTTGTACCACAAGTCCCACTCATCAAAATTGCAACTCCTTCTCTCCCTCTCTCATTCATTTCCACACAGCACGCACACATTTCACATCACACCACTTATTTTTCACCGTTTCCTTTCATCTTTGTTTCAGTCACAGCGAGCAAATCAAATTTGCCATTTATAAATACATCCATCACCTCTCTTCTCTTCTCCTCAACATTTATTCCTCTGAAATTTCATGTACCCATACGATTCATACATTTTCGCCGAAAGTTAGAAGGTCGTTTACGGCGATCACGACCATCTCCGAGGCATGCATCAGCATTCATATATATATATATATATTATATATATATATATATATTAATATATATTATATATTTTTAATTGTATATTTATATATATATATATATATAATATATATATATATATATATTATATATATATATATAATATATATATATATATATATATATATATTAGGATGTGCCGAATAGTGAAAAAGCCGAACCGAATATTCGGCTAAAAGGTATTCGGCCGAATTACCGAATATTTCGGCCGAATAATCACTTCGCTATTCGGCCGAATAGTTTTTTCAAATTCGGTCATCCACTTAGGGAAAAATAAGAAAACTTACACTGCGGTCAACAAAAAAAGGTGAAATTTTTCTTGGATGGACTTTTGTACCAGATAATAGTAATTCGGAGGTGCTGATTCCATATATATATTCTCGGATTTGATGTATCACATCCCGTTTTCGTGCAATCATGGATCCCTATTTTTGCATAATCCCTAGGAATGACAAAATTCATGTGCGCACTACGTAGGCTGTATAGACGTTACCTTCCGCACTATATCTTACAGTAGCAGCAAGGTTACTGCGGTCGATACTCGGGAAGGCATGTGGTAACTTTAGTACGTCTATATGTATGGATGCCAATGACCTGGATGATGTCTATTTCATCCATCTTAAAAATACAGTTCGGATGGTCCCGTCATTGTTCACCCAGGTTGAACTGAACGATCTTGTATGAGATTTGTATTTGCCGAAGTTGTCTTGAGCTGTTGGCTTCGAGGTTGTATAAAATGACTACTGGACCATGGCACCAGAGTAACATTTTATCGTAACAGAGAAGCGAGCTGCGGAGGCTCTTCCAGTCAGATGGTGACCTTGTGTATTGCAGTGAAGTTGCAGGCCTACTACTCGCTATGGGACTCCCAGCATACGAAGCAGGTGAGTGGAGAATGTTTATTGACATTTCCAAGAGCAGTTTAAAGTGTGTGTTGTTACACAACGGCAACAGGTATGCTTCAGTTCCAGTAGGGTACTCGGTACGGATGAGAGAGGAATATGCAAAAATCAAGACAGTTTAGAGAGGCTACAATATCAGGTACATGATGGTAAATATGTGTCGACCTCAAAATGGTAAAATTTTGCTCGGTCAGCAAGCAGTTTCACCAAATATCCCTGCTTTCCTGTGCTATTGTGACAGCCGGGCGGCAAAGGATCACTGGAACAAAGAGAATGGCCATCGAGGGAAACCTTGACGCCATGTGACAGGACATCGTACGTGAACCACTTGTACAGAGAGAAAACATCATCTAACCTCCACTACAATAAAACTTGGTTTTATGAAACAATTTGTGAAGGCCTGACCATGATGGTGAATGCTTCCGCTATATATGCTCAAAGTTTCCTGGTCTGAGTGACGAGAAGAAAAAAGCTGGGATATTTGATGGCCCACAAATACGGACACTCCTCCGTGATGCTGCCTTTGCTACAACAATGACTGTGTTAGAGGCAAGAGCGTGGAATGCTTTTTCAGATGTAACACAGAATTTTCTGAGGAACAGGAAAGCCGCGAACCACTAACATTGTACAGGAACTGCTATACAGTTTTCATTCTCATGGAAGAATGAGTATAAAGTTGCACTAATTACATTCTCACCTAAGAAAATTTCCTTGATAACCTTTAGCGATGATACTGATGAGAAGGTGTGAAGCGCTTCCATCAAGTATTTAAAGTTCATGGAAGACGTTACAAGTGCAAGTGGGTATCAATATGTTATGGGCCGACTATTATTGGAGTCTTGATGAGGGGATATTCCAGACTCTATGCACAGTAGATCGTCTACGAAGAGGGAAGCGTTACTTCATTCGTAGCGTATGTTTACATTAACTAAACCCATTCCTTTTATTACATTCATTGTTTTCCCATATTACTCTTTATTCATAGTTGTATTTTATATGTTTAACATATATCTTATCAAAGACATGTATCATATCATTTCGATTTGTTTCTCTACTTCATATATCCAATATTATATATATTATATATATATATATATATATATATATATTATATATATATATATAATATTATATATATATATATATATATATATAGATATATAATATATATATATATATATATATATTCTCCCAATTTAATTGTGAGATCCTCTTGAAAAAGGTAAAAAATCATAAATTTTAAAAATCTGTGTTACACACAAATCTCACAAATGCGATGTGATATGCAAAAACTGATTACATTTTTGAATTAAGCACATCAATAATCAATTGCGAAACCCCCGTCCAAGAATTTCATGTTTACCAGTGTTATATACAAAGTAATAAAACAAAAGTAAATAACTATTCTTACCTATAGCAAACCATTTCACATATTAAAAATAAATTAAATTTGAAATTGAAAAGTTTCGTAGTTAAGATATTAAACTAAACTTCATTTGAATAGCTCTAAGGTTAAAAGACAGAAACCTTAGCAGTTCTCATTTTCAGGGGAAACCTATTTCTGTTGCTAATAAATATTTTCCTCCTGTATCTAAATATTCTTTCACTTTCGCCTGATGACGGGGAGCTGAAAGTTATTTTATTGCTAGTTTTTTTCAAATTCATAAAACATTACAGTGTTTTCCCACCAATTGAAGGGAATATCATTGTCTCACTGGTCAAAGTAGGCAAACTATTATATTTGTTTATTCTTGATTGTAATTCCGTAGTAGCCTTTTACTTTTATATACAATAATCACATCGTCAGAAGAATGGACTTTCTTTTTTCACGCTCACTTTCTTTTCTGTATGACGATTCTGATGCCACAATTTCTTTAAAACAATCCATTTAAGAAGTGAAAATGGAACCTCCAGCTTCACTTTCCCCCACTACGTGAATCATCGTCAGCAGAAGAGTCAGAGCTAAATTTTCATGCATTTCTTTACAATGCCTTCAACGACCATATTTTTTACTTATTCATCTTATTCATGTTGAAAAATTAGCTTGAATCGCGAATCTAAGAAAGTAGCTACACACAAAGAATTATCCCATAGAAACTTAGAAAGTCTTTTTTCTACTGATTTTCTTAAGCTCTTCAAAGAGTGTAATTATTTCACTGAAGCTTTTGCTTTTTAATTGCCTTATTTTAAAATAGATTTATTGCTTAAATGGAAGGGATCACTTGGGCGGCTGTTACTTCACGTTTAATGCTTGTTTAGTGATGTTGTCAAATGGCTCAAGTAAATGGAATAAATTTGCCACTGAAAATCAGTCAAAATTTATGGATAGGGAACTTTTTGTTCAAACACAATCTTTTAAGCATATCATAAGTCTGTTCCAGCGTGTAGAAACGTCTTGAATTTATTTATGCTGTTGACATTCAGCTGCATCTGTAAAGTTTAAGCTTTGCAGCTGCCGTTGCTGAAAGGTGAAAATGAGAGGATATGCTTTCGGCAAGTAAATAAATATCTTTAACAGAACTTTCTGACATAATGATTGAATCGTGATGCCCATAGTTGCACATGTGAATAAAACCGAAATTGATGCAAGCCACCTTCCCTTATACCAGCTACCAGGTTTGGTCCATTATCCCATATCACTAAATGAATTCTATTTTAGAATATTGAAAAATGTCAAAAGGCCCTTATAGGACTGACAAATGGACAAAGATATTCGCCATATTGGCTACAAAATTTGACTATATTTTTATTTTTTTGAAAAAATACGTTTCTAAAATTTCAATTTTAAAATGAAATAACTTTCCTTATGTTGACGTAATTTATTGTTTATAAAGCCTCAATATTCGGCCCGAATAGCTCGGCAAAAGCCGAATACCGAATATTCGGTATTTTGGCCGAATAGCGAATACTGAATACCTACCGAATATTCGGCACATCCCTAATATATATATATATATATATATATATATATATATATATATATATATAATATATATATATATATATACCCAAATATATATATATATATATATATATATATATATATATATATTCTTCTTTATCTACCTTCTATTTTCCCAAGAATGGGAGTAAGCTGCGTGTGACGAGCATCGGAAAGAAAAGCAGAGAAGAAAACATGACATAGTCGAAGAAAAACCATCCTTACCGCCCCCTTAGTACCATTAATTAGTGAAACTCATCGCAGTCAGAAAAATCCACCTAAAACTTCACTGGACAGCGACGGACCCTCACTATGGTAAGTCGTCAATGTAGGGTTCATCCCTTGCCCAGGTGGGCCACAACCAACCCCCTCACAATCCCCCGCCATTCATTCCTGTTATTACACCTTTTGTCTTCTCGCCTCTACCAAACGCACATTTCTCTCCTTCAAGAACATTCGTTTTACTGACTCAATCCACTTTTTTCGGTCTCCCAGCCGTCCGTTCCCAACACACTCGCCACTATACATCCGCTTAACCAACCGACTATCTTCGATCCTTTCCATATGACCAATCATCTCAACGTACTTTCATTTTATTCTCTCATTTTACCCCTTTCTTCACACCCACACAACTCTCTAAATACGTTCATTTCCTCATTTTATACACTTCTTCCTTCACATCTAGCATACCCTAAGATTGTCCATCTGAACACAATGAAACTTTAGATCAATACTTCTTATTCCAGGACCATAGTCTTCACTACTATTACAATAACACAGGTAACAAACATACCCTCATGTAAGACCTAGCACACTTCAAACTTAGTCCCTTTGCATTCACCAAAGATTTAATTGCACAACCACCTTCTGCCATTCACAACTGTTGCCTACTACACTACTGCATCATTTCCGTTCCCTTCTCATTCCAACTTATACCCTAAAATATTTAAACCAGACACTTGTTCCAGCCTGCTCACATCTAACATAACTTCACACTGAGGACTGTCCTCACTCACAACCATAACCTTTACTCTTATCTTCTTTTACTTTCAAGCCCCTCCTTTTACACACACCCTGCCAAATCTCTCTACCAATCCTCTCAAACTATCTTCAGATTCGCCACACAGAACCAGATCATCCGCATATAATAGGTAGGGCACCCCCACTCATCTCCATTCTCCATCATTCTTAACACCATTTCCTGCCACTCCCCTACCTCTAATTCCTTCATTACCCCATCCATATACAAATTGAATAACAAGGAGACATACAGCAACAATGTCTCACTCCGCTATTAATCCTAAACCAATCACCATTGACACCATTTATTCTTACACACGCTTCACTATCGTCATACATACTTTTGATTCCATTCAGAAGCCTACCACCAACACCATATATCACTAACACCTGCCATAACGCTTCCTATTAACTCTATCATACGCCTGTTGCAAATCCATAAAAACCTTAAAATACAATTTATTCTTCTTCTCCTCATTTTTCTCAATGTAAAGATTTGATCCACACATCCGTCTACCATCCTAAAACGCATCTTGTTTCTTCACCAATCAGTCCTTCATCACTCGACGCCACTTCTTTTCGACCAAAATTACAGCAATACCTTCTCTACCACACTCAAGTTAAAATATTTCCTTATAATTTCTACAGTTCCCCCTTTTCTCCCTTACCTTTATATAAGGGTACTATTACGCTCTCCTCCAATCCCTTGGGAAGCTATTACCTTCCAAACGCTTTATTAACAAACTTCCATAATCCCAATCAATAACCATCTCGCCTCCGTTCTTGAATATTTCACCAGGAATTTCATCTATACCTGCAGATATTAAACATTTCTTCAACTTTCTCACTGCTACCTATTACCTCCTCTTACTACAATAACCTCTATCCCCCAAAAGACCTATTCCTTTCTTGCACCATCAAACCCACACACATTCACTATCACCTCTTCATTACTGTGAATATTGTGCAAATTTTCGAAGTGTTCTTTCCACACTCCCCTCCCATCCATTTCATTCAGTTACAAAAGCACCATCCCTGATTCATTATTCTAAGCAGATTCCCCTTATTCTCATTCTTAACTTTTGCGCTTCCTTTCAGAAGAGCTTCCTATTCCCTAGTAAGTCCCCATTCATCCTCACTTTCCAAAACTGTTCATTTACCTTTTCTTTTCTCCTAACGTATGCACCTTTTAGTATTTTATTTTTCCTCCTTAGTATAATTCCAAGCATCTTTCTTTTTGAGACTTCATCATTTCTTTTAGTACATTCACCACGCTTCTTTTTTACCTTTAAACCGCTTTCATCACCTCTTCATTCCCACCACTCACTGTTTAACATTCTTACTTATCCTATTTAAGCACAACAATTGCTTCCTTCACTTGCCCCCAGATTTGTTCAGTTATCAACGTGTTCGACATTCAACCGATTTGCTAAGCGAGCGGCTCTTATATACTTATCCTTATTGTCTTGTTCACTTAACTTCTCACTCTTAATTTTAACTACTTCCTTTCGTATCACCTTCCTCTCCATCCAAGCCCCCACTAACTTAATTTTACATTAGAACAACATAATGATCCGGATAATCCATTCCTAAACCCCTCACTGATTATAACATCCAACACATACTTCAACATCTCTTCTTCACCAACACAATCAATCATACTACTTTTCACTTTGATACCTTCTCTACCTTACACCAACTCAGAACTTATGGATACTCTTGTGTTTAAGAAAGTATTACTTACACACATACCTCTTCTTCACAGAAATCAATCACCTTCCTACCATTCTCATTTTCTCCCGCCACCCCAAAACCACCTGTTATACCATCCCTTTTTTGATCACCAATCCAACCATTCAGGTCCCCTAACACTTTCAATCTGAAGCTCCTACTCACCCCATCCAGAACATCATTTAGATTATCCCAAAAAATCGTACACTCTTCAACGTTTCCCTCAGATAGACCCGTACGTCACAACCACACATACTTGACCTTTTCAAACTTAAATTGTAAACCATTAAGAATGTCTAGCGACTCACACACACAAAGGTCTACCATACCTTTGCTTTACCACAGTCACTCATCAAATTTGCAACTCCTTCTCTCCCTCTCTCATTTCCTTTCCACACCACACACACACATTTCACATCACACCACTCATTTTCACCGTTTCCTTTCATCTTTGTTTCAGTCACAGCGAGAAATCAAATTTGCCCCTTTCTAAATACATCCATCACCTCTTCCTCCTCTTCTCCAACATTTATTCCTCTGACATTCCATGTACCATACGATTCATACAATTTCGCCGAAAAATAGAAGGTCGCCTTTTACGGCGATCACGACCTTCTCGGAGGCATGCATTAGCATTCCTGCAAAAGATAGATGGTATAGCAACCAACCAACTACCAACGTCCCTTTAGTCGCCTTCT
>JABUQX010008919.1:0-15000 GCA_015478945.1 Trachelipus rathkii
AATGATCTATTTATAAGCTAACAAAATGAGTGACGCCTATTAAGGAGGCCGTAATTTAGCAAGATCTGGTTACTATAGTAAACATGCCTGCCGTTTTCTGTTCTGAGATCAAACCCCAATTTTTTTGGGATCAACTCTCACCACGTGTGGACCTTACTACGTCTGATTTCTCCTGGAATCCTTCGTGTTCCTCTTTAGCTTCCCCTGTTGAACCCAGAGAGTGTTTCTTCTTTTTCGCTTTTTTTTACTTTTGGGACCCCATTTTAAGGGTGTAGAAACATACATAACATATGATTCAAACATACAAAATGTTATATTATGTATTTCTGGAAACGATTCCCCCTCCGGATCTGGCATTAGTTACGGTGCCGTTTTGCTGCTGATGCGGTGCAGTGCGTTGCGGTGAGGTAAGGAATTCAATGTTTAAAGGTAATGAATCAATTATAAAACATCATTATAAAAAAGCAATGTTTTTTTCATAAATTAATTAAAAAAAATTATTTTTTTTATAGTTTTTTAATTTAGTTTTTAATTTTTGTAATTTTAATTATTTATTTAGTTATTTATTTTTATTTTCTTTCTATTCATTCAAAGGTAATTATTTATTCTATTAAACCTTTTTATGACCATTTGACCCAATGTTGAATAGAATAATTAATTACTTTGACAGGTGTATGAGACGCTTACCCTAGCCCCCCCCCTCCCGATCATCCTGTTTTTACCTTCAATATTCACATGTTACTACTATATACAGTATATATATATATATAATATATATATATATATATATATATATATATATATATATATATATATATATATATATATATATATATATATATATAACGAGTGTCCGAGAATTATCAGGACAATTTTCTCATAACATAAATATATTATAGGCAAACTAAGGAGCACATATTTAGAATCTTTATTGTCCATACTTTGTTTCACATAAGTGACAATTCTACAAACACTCAATATGTGCACCATTACTGATTCTCATAACATCCAGTCGATACTTCGAATTCTGATATGTACGTACCAGAATTTGAACGTTAATTTGTTGAATGGCAGCTTAGATTCATGCTTTTAAATCAGCATTGTCTGTCAACTGGGTATTGAACACAACATCTTTGACGAATCCCCAAAGGAAAAAAATCACATGGTGTGATGTCCGGAGATTTAGGAGACCAAATAATTTTACTACTACATCCAATCCACCTGTTTTGGAATTTGTTGTTTAAGGACCCGCGGACGTTTTTTTAAAAATAAATTCCTTCAAGCACAATAACAGTTACACATACTAAACTAAATAGGTTTCTATATAAAATGACGCATCATAGGTGTTTCTACACCTCTGCAGAGAAACCTATTTATTTGAAAATCAGTTTCTGAAAACTAATTTCTAAAGACCAATTTTTTATTATTTTTATATTTTTAACCGCCATACGTATGCGCTTTGTCTATGCCTTAATATATATATATATATATATTATATATATATATATATCTATTATTATATATATATATATATATATATATATATAATATAATATATTATATATATATATATATATATATTTATTAATTAAATTATTTAAAATTATATAAATATATATAAAGCTGATCCAACTTCTATAATCCGGGTATCGTAATTTAAGGATGAAAAGTAGCACCAAGGCTCTAGATAACATTGGAAAATCTTTATTGAAATAGGTTAAAACAACGTTTCGGAAAGCTTGTCAGTTTCCATCATCAGGCTGGGAATAACAAGAAAAAATATATATATTTATGAACTAGTGGACTACAATATGAAAAGTTATACATAAATTAAATGTTTGGAATAAACAAAAAAAAAATTTTTTTTTTTTCAGTAAAATAAAATGTCTACAGTTATCATTTATCCTATTTAAACAATCATTGATTTCTTTATTAACAAGCGGAGCTGGAAACTCAAATCTTCAGAATAAACTTAGGCACAAAAATTCGATAACAATAATAAATAGATAATTAAATAATAAATGAAATTTACACTAAATGGATAACAATAATAATAAAGAAATAAAAACACATGAAAACACTTGAAAACAAAATAAAGAAACTTACTAGAAATATAACACTCAAGGATTAAAACAACAAAGTCATCGGCAAAAACTTCATTAATACAGACTGGTCAGAGTAGTAACAACTTAACAGGTCCGCCATCACAGTTTAAAGAGGGTTTAATTTCTGCGATGTGGAGAGATTCTAGAATGTGTAAGTTGGTTATTGAAGTCGTCGTTTGAGACAATATAGAAAAATTAGTGAAATTAAAAGGATGATCGAGTGTGTGTGCATGATCACGTATGGATGAATGAGAAGGGCTATTGAGTAATAAATTTGTACGTGTGGAAATACCTCTATGCTCATCCACTCTGACAGCGAGTTGGCGCTGAGTACTACCAACATAGGAGGCATCGCAGCCACCACAGCTAAATTTATAAATGACAGAGGCTTGGAGAGCAGCAGGGGTCTTTTCCTTGTGGTTACAGAAAGATGCTATTTTATGTGAAGAATTGAAAATTAATTTGGTATCAAGTTGAGGGAAAGTATTAAAAAGAAAATGAGAAAGGTCTTTAGAAAGTTTAATGTGAATGTGTTCATAGAAAGGCAAAGAAAGATATAGTTTTAATTTAGGAACTGAGGCTGTAAGAGAGGGAGGGTTAAACCTAGAATCCAGAAACTTATTAATGTATTTATAAACTAGAGAATGGGGAAAAAAATTTGATCCAAAAAAGTTCAATAAAAAACGAAATTCATTGTGCATAAGTGTGTAAGTGGATGTTAAATGAAAAGCTCTGAACAGTAAAGTTTTAATACTATTGCATTTATATGATAGCGGAATGTGGCTGAAGAAGTTTAGACCCAAGCCAGTGAAAGTTTTCTTTCTAAATATGGACGTGGTAAAATCTGTGTTTGTTTTCTTAATAAGCAAGTCCAAAAAAGGGAGTGTGTTGTCAACTTCATCTTCACGGGTAAAAATGATGTTTGGTAATTGGGAATTTATATAGGTAAAAAAGTTGTGAATCTTATTTTTATCCGTAAACAGCAAGAATGTGTCATCCATAAATCGTTTGTAAAAAGATGGTTTAAAAGAGGGGGGACAATTATTTAACCAAAGTTGTTCATAGTGCATGAGATAAGCATTAGCTAGGATGGCACTCAAAGGAGATCCCATCGCCAAAGAATTAGTTTGTTCATACAAGGAGTGATCAAAGAAAAAATAGGTATCTTGAGTGGCTAGTCTTAAAAGGGTTCCAAACTCTTTTTTGTCAAAACCGTGAAAATGGGTAACAGAATCGAAAATATTGTTTAGCAAAATATTCACGGCATCAGCTACAGGAATGTTGGTGTAAAGAGATTCTACATCGAAGCTAGTCATAAAAAATGAGTGTAAATTTAAATTGGAGAGCCAGTCTTTGAATTGGTACGAATTTTTTATTGTATATTCATTGATTGTGAACGGGGATAGAAACGGGACCAAAAATTTAGCTAAATTATAGTTGTGTGTGTTGTAGGCTGTCAGGATTGGTCTAATTGGGACGTTATCTTTGTGAACTTTAGGTAGACCATATAAAACTCCAGGGGAAGAGCCGTGCGCATAGATGTCATTAAATGTGGTTTTACTTATTTTTTCACTTTTTAGTAGCTTTCTTAAAAATCGATTAATTTTATCTTCTAAATTGAGTGATAAATTTATAGGAGATTTATTTGTAACCTTATGAAACTTGGTAGTATCGGAAAGAATGATATTTATTTTATCAAAGTAATCTGTTTTATTCAGAAGAACAACGCCTCTACCCTTATCAGGCTTACATATAATAATGGAATCGTCCTGTCTAATTGCTTTTAGAGTAGTAAAATCGGACTTTGTAATCAAAAAAGAAAAAACTTTAGCAGGGTTAAATCTGTAAAAATGTTTATGGGCAATCTGTTTTATTTTAAGCGTAACTGTTTTAAAATCTGATTTACGAGGTTCAAACCTCTTCAGTGAAAGTAACAAATTTTCAAAAGCCCCAAAATATTTTACGAAACTTATATTATAACAAGGTAAACTAAAATTTAAACCTAGACCCAACAATCTTCTCTCATTAATTGATAAAATCTTTGATGAAAAATTAAAAATAAATCTATCTGAATTTAGCAAAGAATCATCATAATGTAAATCCAATGCATTTAGCTTTGCTGTATGGTTTTGTTTACAAAGTTTCACTCGTCGTGCTACCTTATATATATAAATTCCCAATTACCAAACATCATTTTCACCCGTGAAGATGAAGTTGACAGCACACTCCCTTTTTTGGACTTGCTTATTAAGAAAACAACCACAGATTTTACCACGTCCATATTTAGAAAGAAAACTTTCACTGGCTTGGGTCTAAACTTCTTCAGCCACATTCCGCTATCATATAAATGCAATAGTATTAAAACTTTACTGTTCAGAGCTTTTCATTTAACATCCACTTACACACTTATGCACAATGAATTTCGTTTTTTATTGAACTTTTTTGGATCAAATTTTTTTCCCCATTCTCTAGTTTATAAATACATTAATAAGTTTCTGGATTCTAGGTTTAACCCTCCCTCTCTTACAGCCTCAGTTCCTAAATTAAAACTATATCTTTCTTTGCCTTTCTATGAACACATTCACATTAAACTTTCTAAAGACCTTTCTCATTTTCTTTTTAATACTTTCCCTCAACTTGATACCAAATTAATTTTCAATTCTTCACATAAAATAGCATCTTTCTGTAACCACAAGGAAAAGACCCCTGCTGCTCTCCAAGCCTCTGTCATTTATAAATTTAGCTGTGGTGGCTGCGATGCCTCCTATGTTGGTAGTACTCAGCGCCAACTCGCTGTCAGAGTGGATGAGCATAGAGGTATTTCCACACGTACAAATTTATTACTCAATAGCCCTTCTCATTCATCCATACGTGATCATGCACACACACTCGATCATCCTTTTAATTTCACTAATTTTTCTATATTGTCTCAAACGACGACTTCAATAACCAACTTACACATTCTAGAATCTCTCCACATCGCAGAAATTAAACCCTCTTTAAACTGTGATGGCGGACCTGTTAAGTTGTTACTACTCTGACCAGTCTGTATTAATGAAGTTTTTGCCGATGACTTTGTTGTTTTAATCCTTGAATGTTATATTTCTAGTAAGTTTCTTTATTTTGTTTTCAAGTGTTTTCATGTGTTTTTATTTATTTATTTATTTTTTTTGAGTTACCCATTTAGTGTAAATTTCATTTAGTATTTATTATCTAATTTATTATTGTTATCGAATTTTTGTGCCTAAGTTTATTCTGAAGATTTGAGTTTCCAGCTCCACTTGTTAATAAAGAAATCAATGATTGTTTAAATAGGATAATTGATAACTGTAGACATTTTATTTTACTGAAAAAAAAATTTCTTTTTGTTTATTCCAAACATTTAATTTATGTATAACTTTTCATATTGTAGTCCACTAGTTCAAAAATATATATATTTTTTCTTGTTATTCCCAGCCTGATGATGGAAACTGACAAGCTTTCCGAAACGTTGTTTTAACCTATTTCAATAAAGATTTTCCAATGTTATCTAGAGCCTTGGTGCTACTTTTCATCCTTAAATTACGATACCCGGATTATATATATATTATATATATATTATATATATATTATATATATATTATATATATATTATATATATATTATATATATATTATATATATATTATATATATATTATATATATATTATATATATATTATATATATATTATATATATATTATATATATATTATATATATATTATATATATATTATATATATATTATATATATATTATATATATATTATATTTAAATTATATAGATATTTTATTTATATTCAAGTTATTCAAACAATTTGTTTATAACGCTTTATTTATATCAGTTACAACACATTACGATACAGATACACACGCACACACACACCTATACACCACACATACACACACCCTCACACACACATACGTCTCTCTCATACACACACCCATATATATATATATATATATATATAATATATAATATATATATATATATATATATATATAATATATATATAGAAAATACGGAAAAAGATGACAACAATAATGAAATTGATTATCACCATAATGAGAAAGTTAAATATAGTGCATAGGATATTGAAGAGCAAAATTTAACGGCGTTAATCATTAAAGCGTTTATCGTAAAGAATGTAGCGGAAGTTAACGTTAATCGTCTTCAACCTTTTTTTTTTTTTACTTTTGTTTTTGTTTTTGTCTTTGTAGTTGTCACACCACTCACGGGCAGAGCCCTATTCAAGGAGGGGGGTGTTTGCACGCCCAAAATTTTCATTACGCTAAGGCCAAATTACTGAGAAGAACATGAGAAAGAGAGCTTTAAATTTTAGAGATTTTATTTTCAGAAGGATAAACAGAAGATGGAAGAGAATTCACAGAGCATGTGTGTCAGGAAAGAAGGACGCACCACAGTGAGAAAGACTACTAGAGTTCTCAATCTATCAAAATTACTATGCGCAAGATTCAGCAACCGCTTTGTGCCAGAGGGCGTCGTAAAAGGTTGGTGGTATCGCAGGTGGTGCTCCCTCGAACACCTGCTCGCTGGGTACCTATGAAAAGCAGATAGCACCAACATCGCGCCGAAAGATAGAGGGTCAATGTGAACTGGAAAGTACAGAACAGTTTATCAGCCTTTTGGCTTTTGATTCGACCCTGTCCAAAAGCCTGTCCAAAAGCCCGATGAACCCTTGTATAGCTGAGTAACTGAGAAGAAGGAAAAAAGTCTCCGCAGCTCGCAAAGAACTCTCAGTTTTATTTTACAACACCTTAGCACACAGTAATATGAGGCTTTCAATATATTTTGTTAGTTATGTGTTCAGCCCAAGGTGTTTATATTGTCAACAACTGAGAGACGACAGCCATCAAAAGAGATAGGAAAATTAGAAGGTATTTTAGGAAGGAGATTTGTAGATGTTGGGTTTTTAAGAATTGAATTTCACAAGGTTGAACGACCACCCGCAATTCTATCCAGATCAGCGAGAATAGATCGGAAAAGATTAAACGAAGAGCAATTTCCAGAAGTAATAGATGGATGCGAGATTGAAATGAGTTGAAGAATGAAGGCTCGAGTCATCGGCATATAAGTGGATTGAGTTAGATGTGCCAGTGAGCAAGATCATTAATGATAACTAGGAATAAGTATGGGGGAGATAAACGAACGCCTCGAAGGAAACACCACTATGATAGAAAAAGAAGAGAAGTCGCTTCATGCAACAGAGCCGATGTTTAGCGACTTGAAAGAAAGCTCGACATAAGTAAAGAGAAGGAGGAAACCCAAAGGAGGATAGCTTGGAGAGCAATGATGCGTGCCATAACCCGGTCAAATGCGTTGGATTGTCAAGCGCCACTACGCAAGTCTGCCCAGTAAGTTCCTAAGAGCGGAAAGCCATAATCGGTTAAAGTAGGAAAGTCTCTTGCCAGTAGACCTGAACACCAATAACCCGTAGTGGCGATCGGAAAGAAGAGAATGAGATTCCAGATGGTCTTAAGAAGTGAAAGTTGAGAAGGGTTTCAAAGATCTTAGAGAGAATATACAAGTGAGAGCTATCGGGCGATAGTTAAGAAGGATCATAGCGGCTTTCTTTTTTGGATAGGTTGGACATGTGCGTGCTTCAACACTGGAGGGAAATGTGCTAGTATTTAAACATGAGAATATAGTTTGAAACAGGGGCTTGTGTCAGTTACGTACACATTCCCTCAAAACCTCGGTTTTTTTTTTCTCAACCTGTGTTTAGAACATTACTAAAGGGGATAATAACCGTGTAAGATAAACACATTAGCCATTGAGAGGAGCGTTTAGAAAATTTTGGAAAAAAAAGTTTTTCTGTTATCGAAATCCGAATCTAATACAATTTAAATCTGATAAGAAAATATTTTATAACTCGTAAATATATAGTAAAAGGTTTTTTTTTTTTTTAAAACCGGATGTAGGGAAAATTTTAACTCGTTAACCCGTAAATTCACAAATGTAACTCGTTCATAGTCCGTTACTTCTTTTTCGAAAATAACGAAAGCGTTAAAAGTTAACGAAAAATTAACGAGTTAATTACGGATTAACGCTTATAACGCGTTAATGCCCACCTTTGTGTGTATTATATATATATATATATATATATATATATATATATATATAATATATATATATATATATATATATATTATTATATATAGTAATATATATATATATATATATATAATATATATATTTTATATATATATATATAAGTATATATATATTATATATATATATATATAATATATATAGTATATATATATATAATAATATATATAATATATATTATAATATTTATATATATATATATATATATATAATATATATATATATATATATATATATATATTTATAATATATATTATATATATATATATATATATATATATAACTTATAATTATATATATATAATATATATATATATATAATATTAATATATAATAATATATATATATATATATAAATATATCTATATATATATATATATACTATATACATATTATATATATATATATATATATATTATAATATATATATATATATATATATCTATATATATATAATATTTATATATATTTAATTTTATATATATATATATATTTATATATATATATATATTATATATATATATATTATATTTAATATAATATATATAATATATTTATATATATATATATATATATATATATATATATATATATATATATTATATTATTATCTATATATATTATATATATATATATATATATATATATATATTATTATATATATTATATATATAATATTATATATATAATATTTTATATATATAATATATATATATAATATATATATATATATATATATATATATATATTATATATATATATATATATATATATATATATTATATATATATGATATATATATTAAATATATATTATCTTTATATATATAATATATATATATTATAATGAATCCAAAGAAGTAATGAAAAACATAAAAAAATAATAAAAAAATATCTAAATAAATAAACAGAGATATCTCTTCATGAGGTATTCGTAAAAAAAAATAGAAAGTAAAAAAAATAAAAAAAAGTAAATAAATAAAAAATAAAATTGGAAAAAATTAATTCACAAAAAATCACGACTTTTCACGTTTTTTTTTAATTTTTTAATTTTTTTTTTAACAATAAACTTTAAAAATCACGATTTTTTCTTTTTTTTATTTTTTTTTTTATTTTTTTTTTTCATTCTCTTTTTTTTTTTTTTAAATTCCCTTTTCCGGAGTCTCAAAAAAAATTTAAATTAAAGGTCTGTTATGTGAGTGCCTTATATAAACAGAGTAATCTTTTTGCCTTTATATATATATATATTATATATATTATATATATTATATATAATATATATATATATATATATATATATATATATATATATATATATATATATATATATATAATATATATTATATATAAAATTATATATATATATATATATATATATGTGTGGTGTGTGTGTGTGGTGTGGTGTGTGTGTGTGTGATAGAGAAGGGGGGGGGGTGTATGAAGTGGAAGTAGAAGTATGGCCGGAGTTTTGGATGCCATAACCATCTTGAAATTTTTGTAAAATTATTTTGCGGAATATGAAACATGACCTCATAGAAAAATATGAAATACACGCGCAACACCCATCATATAAGGAGAAAATCGTTATCAAAATCAAATGCCGATAATCTCCGAAGAAAATCGAAAAGTAATCATTATTATATGAACTATTTGAGGACGAGAGAATGGCATGGAAGACAAGTCAGTGGTCAAAGAGTTGAGTAGCTCCCTTTCATGACCGTGGTATTATGACTATGAGGATTCAGAAAGGTAATTTATCTTGTAATGAATAAAGAGATTAGAATGAATTAGCGAAAGTGTGATTGTTAAGAAAACTGAAAGTTCTAATAAGATCCACCCTTTCAATAAACCATATATAAATGGAACAACTCCAGATGTGTGATTCGAACTATATATACATATATATATATATATATATATATATATATATATATATATATATATATATATATATATAATATATATATATATATATATATATATATATTATATTGAGTTATTGAGGTTTGAAAAAGATTTTATTTTCTCTTACTAGTTTGCTTATTCCTACCGCCCTTTCTATCATTCTGCTATGTTGTTCATATATATTATATATATTATTATATATATAATATATGATATATATATATATATCATATATATATATATATATATATATATAATATATATTTAATATATATTATATATATATTGAGGTTTTCATAAAATGCCTGAACATTTCGATTAGTTTTCATAGCTTACAATGTAATAAGCGAGTGTTGTGAGAAGTGTGTACGCAGACATGTAAGGACGTGTATCAGCAGCGTATGACAGTGCTGAGCATGTGACCGTGTTTACAATTCACTTTGATTTAAAGCTCTTTCGTTGTGTATTGTCGAAAAGTGTTAATCGAGGAATGGTCCATTTTGAGCAGCGAGCAAATAAATTCTGCGTCAAATTACGGGAAACGTTTACAGAAACATTCAATTTGATAAAGAAGGTGTATGGTGATGAATCCGTATTAAGCAGAGAGTAGTATACGCGCTATAAAGAAGGGCAAGGGTCGATGGAAGATGATGAGCTTGTCTGCAGACCATCAACAGCGAATAATGATGACATCATTGCTAGACTACGGGAGGTAATCTGAACTGACCGGAAGCAAACCATCGGTGATGTTGCCGATATTGTCGGAATTTCTCATGGCAGTCATCACGCGATCCTCGCACAAGACTTGAGCATTCACCGAGTGTGTACGCACCTTGTCCCAAGATTCCTCACCCAGGAGCATTGTGAAGAGCTGACCTACATAAGCGGAGAGCTTATTGATATGGTAGATGCGGATCCAGGATTGTTGAATAGGATAATAACTGGCGCTGAAACGTGAGGTTACTTGTACGACCCTCAAGCGAAGCTTCAGACCTCTGAGTGGGAATCTCGGAATTTACTAAGAAAACAAAAGCTCCAAACAGATCGATCAAAGGGGAAGTCATGCTGGAGGTCTTCTTTCACATTAAAGGTCTCGTATACTTTGAGTTCATACTTCAGGGTCGTACAGTTACCAAGCATATGTACATTGATATTCTCCTTCGTCTTCGTGACGCAATCTGACTCAAACGTCCTGAGCTTTGGGGAAGCGAAAAATTGGGTACTGCATCATGACAATCCCCGGCACATCATTCATTCCTGGTCTCTGAATATTTGACGAACAACCTTGTATCTTTTCTTTCTCAACCCCCTTACTCCCCAGATTTGACTCCAGCTGATTTCTATCTTTTCCTTCACATGAAGGATCTGTTAAAAGGGCGAAGATTTCAGTCAAGTGAAGAAAAAATTCAAAGGGATACGACGCGTGCGTTGACAGAGGTAGCAAAAGATGGCTTATATCGATGTTTCGAGAAGTGGTAGGAGAGCTGACAAAAGTGTGTGACAGCCGAAGGAAGGAATTTGAAGGTGGTATTGTGTCATTTGTTGTACCATATACGTTATAAAAGTTTAGTTAAAAGTTCCGTTATTTTTGACTCAACCTCAAATATATATATATATATATATATATATATATATATATATATATATATATATATATATATATATATATATATATATATATATATATATATATATATACTATATATATATATAAAGTATTGTCCTCACCAGGAAGGTCATGGCCTTCTAGGAAAACCACGACCTGTCAGTGGGACCCATCGAAAAAGGTCCTTGGGTTACACAGGCCTAACGGCTAACCTCTGGCTGGCCAGACCTATCGCGGAAGCCGGGAAGTTTCCCCTAGTAGCAAAGCGCACTACCAATGTACTCATTAACGTCTGGGTGGGACGAAGCTAAAGTTAATAGAGAATAGCTTAGCTCACATACCAAATATATATATATATATATATATATATATATATATATATATATATATATATATATATATATATATATATATATATATATATATACATATATGCTAACTTATATATATATATAAAATCTCACAATGCAGTCAGATTATTGAACAAGGCAATTTGTATTTATACTAAAGCTCTGATTCACTCCTCTCTGAGAATCTCTGATATGCAAATGTTTGATATTTCCAAATACGGAAACAAAAGAGAGAAATATTCCTCGGAAATAGGTAGTAGAGGTGGGCTAAATTAAAGTAACAGGAAGGATATTTGGGTAAATATTGTTATATTATCAATGAAAGCGTTCTGCCATAGAGACAAATATACGCACTTGTATAGACACATAAAAAAACTCATATATATTTATATATATATATATATATATATATCATATACCTCTACTATATATATATATATATATATATATATATATATACACATACTATGCTATGCTGCTGCTGTATATATATATATATATGATATATATATATATATGGCTAGGACATTCGGGGAGAGGTGATGGATGTATTTAGAAAGGGTAGATTTGTTTACTTGCTGTGACTGAGAAAAAGATGGAAGGAAGTAATGAGGATGAATAGTGTGGGGTGCAGTGTGTGTGTGTGTTATGAAATATATATATATATATATATATATATATATATATATATATATATATATATATATATATATATATATATATATATATATGTGTGTGTGTGTGTGTGTGTGTGTGTGTGTGATGAAGTGGAGTGGAATGAGAGGAGGAGAGAAGGAGTTAAGATTCTGATAAGTGATCTGTAGCACAGATGTATATTAGATTTTGTTTGTGGGAGTACTAGAATACTAATGGTTAAATTTAAACTTGAGAAGGTTAAGGTATATGTGATTGTAGAATATCGTCCTTCTGTAGGGGATGATGATAATCAAATTTTCTGGAACGTTCTGAATGATATTTTGGACAGAGTGAGTATGGGCTTCAGAATAATTGTGTTGGGATACTTGATAATAGATTCTTCGACTATCCATAAGTATATACGAAAGTTAAGGTATGTGATGGATGTTAATCAGTGAGGGAGTTCGGGATGGGAATATCAGATCATTTTGTTGTTTTATGTAAACTTAAGTTAGTGGAGACATGGATGGAGAGGAAAGAAAAAAGGAAGGAAATGGGGAGAATTAGGAGTGAGAAATTAAAAGAACAGGGTTATAAAGAAAAGGTATGTGAGAGCAATTGCAAATAAATGTGAACAACATGAAACCGCAAATCTGGATGCAAAGAAGGAAACATTTGTTAGTAGCGCAAGAGAATTATGTGGGTCTGCTAAAGTAAGTAGGTGAATGGCAATGAGGAACTGATGCAAAAGTAGAAAATAAAAAGAATGCATGGTTGGATGTACTTAAAGCCAATAATGAGGTTTCGAAAAAAAAGTGTATGAAAATGCGTGTATGGAGGAAAAGATGGAGGCTAAAAGTTGCATACGAAGGAGAAAAAATGAGGTAAATAAACAATTTGGAAGGAGGATGAATGAGGAACTACAAGGGAATTGGAAGCTGATCTGGATGGAAGTTCAAAAAGCCTAAGAAAGAGAGTAAGAGGAATAATGGGAATCTTCATAGAATAATGAATAGGAATGGTGCTTTCATGACTAATGAGATGGAAGTGAGGAGAGTGTAGAGGGAACATTTCGAAAATCTACATAACATTAGCAGTGATGAAGAGGTGATAGTAAATGTGTGTGTGGGTTTGATTGTGTAAGAAGATGTGGGAATTTTTGGGATGAGGTAATTAGTAGGGAGGATGTAATAGGTATTGTGAGAAAACTGAAGAATGGCAAATTGATAGGTATAGATGGAGTTACTGGGAAATGACCAGGAATAGAGGTGAGATTATAATTGACTGGATTTGGAAGTTGTGTAACAAAGCGTTTATGCAGAGTGAAGTTCCGGAGATCTGGAGGATGGCAGTGATATTACCCTTGTATAATGGTAAGGGTGTTATGGGGAAGTGTAGAAAGTACAGAGAAAGTAGTTTGAGAATTGTAGGGAAGATATTTGCTGGTGTTTTTGGTTAAAAGAGTGTGTTGATTGACTGAGAGGTTGGTTGGTGAAGATCAAGGTACATTTAGAAGTGGTAGAGGATATGTAGAACAAATTTTTACAGCAAAGCAAAGAAGAGGAAACTTTAATTAGATATTATGGACTTTCAACAGGCATATGACAGGATTAATAGGGAAGCTTTGTGGCAGGTGTTAATGATATATGATGTTATTGGTTTCTAAATGGAATTAAAAGTATGTATGTTGATAGTGAAGCGTGTGTAAGAATAAATGGAGTGGAGGGCAAATGATTTAATATTAAATGCGGTGTGAACCATGGATGTTTTATGTCTCCATGGCTATTTAATTTATATATGGATGAGGTGATGAAAGAATTTTAGGTAGGGATGGCAGGTGAGGGCGCTAGACTGATGATAATGGATGAGTGGAGAGTGCCTTGCTTGTTATACGCAGATGATTTGGGGTTGTGTGCTGAATCTAAAGAAAGTATGAGAAAATTGGTAGAATGGTTTGGCAGGGTATGCAAAAGGTGGGGGGGGGTGAAAGTACATGTAGATAAGAGCAAGGTGATGGTTGTAGATGAGGGAGTTGGCAGTGTGAAACCATATTGAATGATAGATAGCTGAAAGAAGTGTCTGATTTTAAATATTTAGGCTATATGTTGGAGGAAAAGGGAACGGATGATGCAGAGTTTAGTGTAGTGTAATGCAGTGTAATTTAAAAGTTGTTACGAGTAGTCACGTAACTACCCCAATTAAATCTTTGGCGAATGCAAAAGGACTAAGTCTTGAGTAGTGCTAGGGT
>JABUQX010008920.1:0-7500 GCA_015478945.1 Trachelipus rathkii
ACGAATTTCTATAGCAAACAAGCTGGTTTCAGATGTAAAAAGTGCAACTCAGAAGAGACCTCTTCATAAGTCTATTCCTGAGACAAAAGCAGCGACTTCATTAAAATGCCCAAACAATCACGGCTATTAAACAACCCACCAACCAACTTTCTGATAGCTTGCAGGATTATTCCAGTTTTCCTGAATCCTCTTATAACTCTTATTCCGAATTTCATACCTAAGAAATCCCAAAAAGATTCTATGCCTTAGCGGATGAAATGAATTTTATTTCCCAAATGGAGCCTGATGTGACGACCCACTCTCTCTCTGTAATGCTTCTTGCGCTTCCAAGATAGATGAATGGAAAAATGTTAAACTCAAACACCACAAGCGCTCCAAGCGTTATACTGTAAATCCTTTTGTGGCACGAAAGGGACCCAAAGGTTTCCCATCTTAACCCAAATTATCTAGCTTTCCAAATCTTCCCATCTGAAGGATCAATGACGAAGTCTCTAGCGTCAGAACTCCGTAACCCAAGGGATCCCAATATCGCAACTTCAACTTCTTTACAAAAGGTATTACCACTTTACACTGCCTCTATGAAAACATTCTTATACTCTCCACCCATTTTTGAATCTGTTTGCTTGACAGATGCTGATATCACTTCTATTCCTAAACATGAGCAATTTGGTTGTTCTTCCAACGACCAATCAAATCCACACAATAAGGCTGACTTGGTCGAACTTTACATACTATGCATTCAAGGCTAAGCCCCTCCATTAAATACCACTGAAAACTCCCCCAAAACCGGTCATACAAAAAATCACTGTTGTACGACTATTTCTTACCACCAGGACTTGTTGCTCCTCCTCGTCGAGACCCACGTCTTAGCATTTCCTCCCAATCTGAATCCACTTCCACCATTATCCCTAGCAACATAAAGACATTTGTCTCAAAAAGACTATCCTCATATTAGTTATAGCTACATATCATGACCACTTTCCTTTATTGGAATTGTCGTGGCTACCACTCTAATTTTGAAGAAATTGTTCACATGTACAAGAAAGTTCATATCTTTGCAGAAACTTCGACTATTTCATCGTTACTTCTCCCAACACTCGGAATATAAATCACCTTTAACCTCTATAGAAAGAGGTGACAGTGGTAGGGGAGGTGCAGGAATATTCATTCATAAATCTGTCCCCTATTTTTCAGTCCCTTTTCAAACTAGACTTCTTGCAGGTGCAACATGAATTCATCTGTCCATCGACCCTACTGCTCGCTCGATCTACTTGGTTCCGAGAAGCGAGTTTACAAAGATCGACTTAGCTTATCTTTTTAAGCAGCTCCCAACTCCGGTTGTTATACTAGGAGACTTAAATCTTCTCCAACCCTTATGGGGCGACTTTCTGACTTCGTCTAAGTCTAAGATCCTTGCAGATCTTCTAACACCATTTTCAATGGGATGCCCTAACGCAGGACTTACTAAATATGAACTTGTAGATATACACTCTTCTTCCTGTATTGATATTTACTTTTGCTCCCATTCTCTTATGGATCGCTTTACCTCGTCCCGTTTTAATTATTTTTTACGCAGTCACCATTATCCAATAGCCTTAGTTGAAATTGCACCGAGCCTAATGCTAAAACTCAATTCCAGCTGGTGCTATGACCGAGCTGGGTGTTTTCCTTTTCATCAGGCCACTTTCTCCCTTCAATAAATGTTTCTCGACTGTTGATATTGCCTTTAACTTCTTTCAACAAGTTTTCATCACAGCAGCGGAAGGTTGCGTTCCCCGATCTTCCGTAGGTAGACGTCCGGCAACCCCTTGGTTGTCCGAAAAGTGCGCACAAGCTAAGCGGGAGAAGAAAGAACTCTACAGGTAATATTAA
Source organism: Trachelipus rathkii (assembly GCA_015478945.1). NCBI lineage: Eukaryota > Metazoa > Arthropoda > Malacostraca > Isopoda > Trachelipodidae > Trachelipus > Trachelipus rathkii. The sequence goes on from JABUQX010008920.1 coordinate 1,873, forward strand.
AGGACCCACACCACCCCAAATATTATTATATAGGCTGTCATTACACAACTTTCCTTTCCTCAGTGTGGAAAGTTGCCCAGAAAATTTCTCGCGCCTCTAACAATTTTTCACCCACAGTCCTCCGTTATGGTTTTGATATAACCGATACTATCTCTGCTCCTGCAGCTGTTGAAGATGCACTATGTTGTAGTTTTGTTAGCCATTCAAGATCTTTCCGCTATCCTGTAGTCTTTCAAAAATTTAGAATTAACGTTGCATCGCCAGACATTTCAATAGCGAAAGGGGAAGATCATTCCTATGACCGTATCAAACTGCACTGGTGATTAGCAAAGTTGGTGCCTTTGGTCAAGCAAAGATTTCGAACATAATGCTTCGTCATATTCACCCCTTTCATCAGCGATTTTGCTGGATCTGTATAACAGAATCTCGATCGAATACTCTTTACTATCTCTTTGGACTTCAGTTTTTGTAATCCCTATTCCCAAACCTAGGAAAGTTCCGAAATCGGCTGACAACCAAAGAACAATTTCGCTGACTTGTAATACTTGGAAATTAATGTGGAAAATGGTTTCATGCCCCCTTTTCCCCTTTCTGGAGTGTCGCCAGGATTTTAAAACTTCCAGTTTGGATTCCTCAAAAATCGTTCGACCGCGCATCCCTTGTTCAAACTGGTTCATGAAATCCGGGAAACCTTCTCAACTGGTAAGATGGTTCTTGGTGTTTTTTTTGGAGAACTGGGGTTCTCCTTAAACTCCACTCGCTCGATTTCCGAGCACTACTCCCTCTCTTTATTAAATGCCTTCTGTCAGACAGATCCATACAGGTTCGGTGCTTTTCTGTTCTATCACGCCAGTTTACTCTGGATGAAAGCGTTCCGTATGACAGTGTTCTAAGTGTATTATTATTTGCTCTCGGATTCAATGACATCGTTAATTCTATCCCAGCGATGGACAGTTTTTCTCTCTATGTTGATGACCTGGCCCTATATTTTGCCGGTGCTAGGCTACCATTTTTTGAAACGCAACTTCAACTAGCTATTGAGAATATTTCATAATGAAGTAATTCCATGACTTTTATTTCTCGCCCACCAAAAAAATCAACTGTACTATTTAGGAAAATAGGGAGTCGAAGAACCTGCCACTTTCCTCCCGCGAACCTAACTTTATATGGTTCACCCATTCTTGTAACTTCACAAATCAATTTTCTAGAACTCATTCCAAATGACTACCGCATATTAAGCTCCTGGAAACGACTTGTCATCGCATACCTGGTTTATTACGTCATCTCGCCTCAACAGATTCCTAGTCCCTTTTACTTCTCCACACCGCCCTAACCCGATTGAAGCTGGATTATGGCTGCGTAGTATATTATCATGCTTCCCCAACTCTAATACACCTAGATCCCATTCAAATGGAGGCGATCCGTTTTCCATTGGAGCTTTTCTATCTTCCACCTGGGGGAGGTTTGAAGCTGAATCCGAAATGATGACACACTCTCCTGCGAGAGATACCTCAGAAACCTCCTTACTGGCCATTTGCAAACACAGTTTATAACATCCCTAACTTTTTCAACAACCTTGCAAAAGCTTCTGCCGTTCTCTTATGATGAAAGGTATACACCTTGGCAATCCCTATTCTCATCATTTGCCTGGTCCTGACCTCTTTCTCTAAATCTGGCTACCCCACTGAATTGTTAAAGGAATCATTCTTGTCTTATTCCGTAATTCACGATGGATTTACTCCAGTGTTTACTGACGGCTCTAAAAACCGGAGATATTGTGGATGCACCTGTTTTCTTTCCTGACCGCAATCTCTTCCAATCCCTCCCACTCATTTTTCAATTTTTACGGCAAAATTAATTTCTATGATTTAATTTTCTTGCTTTCTATTCCTTAACCAAAACCATTCTTATGTAATTTATTCAGATTTGCTTAGCGCTCTTCAAGCGCCACAAGCCCCTGTTCTAAAAACACAATGGTATCCGCTGTACAACAATTTCTTCTGCTGCTCCACTCTTGTAAGAAACAAATCACACTATGTTCGACCCCCCTCTCACGTAGGGGTAACTGGCAACGAAATCGCTGACAGAGAGGAAAATATGGCCGCCTCTACTTTTAGGAGCCGTTCTGGGTGCCTCCCGGATGCCATTCGACAAGATTGCTTTCCATCAACTGATTATTATTCTGCCCTCCAAGAAGGCTCCCGGTTTTATTGGCAAGAGTGCTAAACGAGTGATCAAAGAGAGGTGAAACTTAGAAATATAAAGATGACCATTGGTGTGTAGTCTTCTTCTTCTCACTGACGAAAGAACCTGAACGAGGTGATGCTTGCAAGCCTCCGTAATGGCCACACCAATATCACTCACAGCTACTACATGTCACGATAGGGCGTGTAAAAGTTTTTGACTTCAATTTTCAAAAATGAGGGGGTCAAAAAGTTGTGTACTGGTTAGCGATTCACAATTATATTTACAAGAACTGGCAATTACATTAGTTTGCTTGGTAAATAGCTACTTCAAATTCTTGAGATTTTCCCGTTTCATGTAAAATTCGCAGCAAACTGTCATCTCTAAAGAAGTGCCTTCTTATCATTATTTCTGTCTGTACTTCTTCTCTAAGGTTAAGAATATACTTATATTATACTTTAACATCTGTAGAAAATTTTAATCCAACTCGTAAAAGTTTTTACACTAGCAATATTCATTTGCAGCTGTGTCTTTTTATTAATTTTCATTAATATCATAAAAATGGTGACATTTTCTTGTTTTTCTTTTTCCAGGCACGAATAATTTCTTCCACTTGCAAATTATGAAAATTCTGAACCATGGCTAGTAAAAGGAAGACAAGACTGGCAACTTCCACTCACATGAGTAAGTTCATTGGAACTGGTCGAAAAATGCTGCCTTCTGAACTCCCAACTCTACGTGATGTTCTAAGATTTGGGCTTCTGCTAAGAGTTAGCAGAGTGGATAGAATGTCAGAAATTACCCAGCAGCCACTCTTGCCAAGGATATTTATCCATAAGTGCTTGAAAAGTGGGAGCTAGTACACAGCTGTTTTGTGGTGCCAATTTTAATTTCGAGAGTCCCAGTCCTGAAGAAGATAGAAGGAAACTGGGAAAAGGATAAAAACATATCACTTGGCAGGGAAAACTGAAATTGAAAGGGGCTTTCATAGCAACATTAGACAAGCTCTTTGACATCCTCAATTGCAAATGTGAGATTAAGCTATGTTCAGAATTTGAGGAACCATGTCCATGTGGTTCTTAATGTAAACATGAAGTGAACATTTCCTGCTCTTGTTCTAAGGATATGAAGATCCTGGTCAAAGAACTAGTGTTTATTAATAGTCAAAGAGAGTAAATCGGATCTGTTGGACAGCATCAAATTGGATTACCAGATCTACCTGAAAACAGAAGACAAATTAAAAAGCAGAAGAGGCAAGAAGATGAATTAAGAAGAATTTCTGAATGTAGGCAAGAAAGGAAGGAAGAATTAACATTAAAACCTAATGAAGTTCTTTTCTCCGACGAAGATGAACAGCCAACTGATATTACAGATGAAGAATCTGAAGATCCTTTGCAAAATCCATGTGATGATTTTGAAGTACTTTCTACTTCAATTACATCAGTATAATACATTACAATTACGCAATGTTGCACTACAAAATATTAGGTATGATATCTTCTACGTGCTACAGCTGCCATTACAACAGCTGCATTTTTGGATGCTGGATTAATTACTGTAGGAGACAGGAGACTTGTGGTTGATCACAATAAAGTAAAAAGGGCATAAGAAAAAGTAATGAAATTACTTGATGACGAACTTCATGCTCTATGCCGGATATACAATATTGAATGCATCTCCTTTGATGGACGCAAAGATTCCACTAAAGTTCTGTTACAAGCAGATACCTCAAGTCATCAGTTTCCAAGTATTGTGAAAGAAGAGCATTACAGTGTTTGCAGTGAGCCAAGTGGAAGGTATATTTGCCATTTTACTCCAGAGAAAGACTTAACGAAAAGGAAACCTACTGAAGTTATTGCTAATCATCCTGTGGATTTCTTAAAGAAAAACAACATTGATAAAAGTAAGTTTGAAGGCTATTGGTGGTGATTCAACGAATGTTAACACTGGTTGGGAAAGAGGAGTCATGCCTTGGGTTGAGGAAAAGCTGATCGTAAACTCATCTGGGTTTTGGTTTGTGCTCTTCATACTAATGAGCTACCTTTGTGGCACTTGATCACAGAGTTGGATGGAAAAACTTTGTCTAACAAACAACAAGTGGAGTGGTTAAGATTTGGCAACATGCCTTGTACTGCAAGAGAACTATGAAATCATCACCTGCATTTGTCATAATATCCTTTTCCAGATCCTTTGGTTCCATTGAGTGACACTGTTGTCAAAGATCTATCTACAGATCAGGCTTAGGGTTACGGAATAACTCAGGCCGTAAGAAAGTGTACTTCCAACTGATCTGTCATTATTAGAAATTGGTCCTGTAAGCCACTCTGGTGGTTTTAACAACTGCAGTTGATTTCTGCATATGGGTTTCAAAAACATGGCCTTAAAGCAACACTTGAAGACGTTAGCAACTGCTTGTGGAATACATTGTTGGCATTTACTATCCCTGCTGGTTTACAATCAAATCGAAATTCTCTTGGGTGGAAGGACCTCGCCACATTCTTTATCAATTGAAGCTCCTAAAATCTCAGAAGAAGGCAGTGGCAGATATTGTTTGCCAACAATTCAACGTTCAATTCAATGGGCAATTATTGAAATGGATGCTTCAACACACTTTTTTTAATGGCCCCTGGGAAGACCAGAAGAAAGGGAAATCAGGGGTCAAAGATATTGAATTAAGGATTGAAGATGATGATACAAATGGAGACCTATCTGTTCGGCCTTGGAAAACACCTGCATTAAATCCAAATGCAACTTCCCTTTTGGAACTGATAGACTGGTCAGAAAAAGTATATGAACCTCCACTTACTTGTAAACTCAAAATATCAGAAATAAGAAAGTTTGTTGAAGAGCCAATACAAGTTCCAAAGTGACAATATCATGAACAGTCCACAGAGAGGTGTGTGAAACAAGTAACAGAGGCTTCTGGCAAAGTGTATACTCATGAGAAACGAGAAGGATTCATTAGAGGCCAGGAAGCAAGCAGAAGAATGATGTCTAGGAATGAATCGAAGCAAGATTTGATGAATATTGTTGGTTGAAGCTTTTTACATTTTTTACAATGTGTTTTCAGTGTTTGATAATAGAGACAAAATATAAATAAAATTGTTTGAGTTCATTAAACCACTTTGTGAGCAAATTTTCTTGGAGCTTATATTAAGTTATCCCCTTTTTTCGGAAATTTCAATATACATTATAATCAAGCGCAAATTTGTCAAGGTAAATGTTTATGAATAAGGAAAACCTTTTAAATTAGGATATTACACATCAAAAAGCACATTTTTGAACCCCTCTCATTCCCCCCCCCAAAAAAAAACGAATTTTTATTTTTGCTCTCTCAATTGACACGCCTAACATTATATTTTTTAGGTTTTTATTTATTTTTGACTGAATTTTCATTTAGCCATTATTTTTTTTTGGACATTTAAAATATGTATGAGCCAGGAC